>PITA01004735.1:72342-119698 GCA_004023965.1 Spilogale gracilis
ACTTTAATGCCTGTGCACAGATGGGAACTAGCAGAGGCGGGTGGGGGCGGGGGGCATCCCGAGGAGGGGCCTTGAGCAGTGCTGGACAGTTTGAGCTGCCTGGGTGCTAACATCTGGGGGGAAATACTGAAGGGGCATCTGGACCCGGGGTCTGGCATTCAGCATGGGGGCCTAGAGGAGATCTCTCTTGCAGAAATCAATGGGGGGTTGTTGGGGCAGGGTGGAAGGAGAGGGTTTCCAGCCAGATGTTGACTCTGGACCTGTGTGTCCATTCACTTGACACATCTTCTGCTTGTCAATAAATTCTCCAGGCCTCCGTGTTCTCGGCTTTAACATCTCCCTGAAGGGGCACTGGGTGGGCTCAGTGGGTTAAGTGACTGCCTTCAGCTCAGGTCTTGATGCTGGGGTTCTGAGATCGAGCCCAGCATCCGGCTCCCCGCTCCGTGCAGAGCCTGCTTCTCTCTCTCTCCCTTTGCTTCTCCCTCTCCCTCTGCCTCTACCCCCTCCCACCGCTTGTGCTATTTCTCTCTCACGTGCTCTCTCTCAAATAAATAAATAAAATCTTAAAAAATTTCTCTGAAGATGAAATATGATCATAAATGTGAAACTATTTAGCAATGTATAAATTTCTGAATAAATAGAACTTGTGTAGTTCATAAACCTCAAATTGCACAGGGCCTAATACTATAATTAGCAGTGAGTAATAATAAGCGCCGCCAACTTTCTGTAGAGACGAAATAATTTCGCTTCTCTTTCCTTCTGGGTTAGCAACTATTGACCCTTGCTGTCCACTGGAATCTCTCTGGGAGCTCTGCGAAAACCTGATGCCTGGGCTTCATCCCCAGGGAGTCTGATTTTTTTAAAAAAGATTTTATTTATTTATTTGACAGAGAGAAATACAGCCAGAGAGGGAACACAAGCAGGGGGAGTGAGAGAGGGAGAAGCAGGCCTCCCGCCGAGCAGGCAGCCCGATGCGGGACTTGATCCCGGGTCTCCAGGATCATGACCTGAGCTGAAGGCAGTCGCTCAACCAACTGAGCCACCCAGGCGCCCCAGGGAGTCTGATCTGAGCAGCTTGCTGAGTGCCCTGGGCATCCCGGTTTTTGGAAGTTCCCCCTGTGTTGCCAAGGTGAGAACTGCCATCTTGGGTTGTGTCCTCTTGTGTGGTGTCAGGTCTGTGCCCAGTGTTGGTTCCAAGAAAGCTGAGGTGATGAGAGCTGGGCATAGAGGCATAGTGATGTCATGGTCACAGCTATCATTGCAAAGTAGGCAGTATTTTCCCATTTTGAAGGTAAGAAAACCAAGGCTTGGAGGTAGCAGTTTGACTTTTTCAAGTCATTCAGGTGGTCAACGGGGCAGCTGTGACACTGGGGCCAGGCTCCACCCCCTGCCCCCAACTGTTCCCCGCAGAGGAAGAGAGTGACTTTCTTACCCCCTGGAAGTGCTCAGTGATCTCAAAAGTTCCTGGTAAAACAGCAGAGAGCTCACTGACACCAGCCAGCCCCTCAGCCCAGAGTAGAATTTTTCAGAAATTAGGATTTTTCCTGTTTTATTTCAATGTCTCAAGCTGTCCCAGTGCTCAATAAATAGCTGTTGAATTGAATCAATCCTCTATTCTGCCACCTAGTTATCTTTATCCAGAAGGGCTGGCCTGGGAGTGGTGGTGGCCGTCCTTTGGGGAAAGTGTGTAGGGACAGTGGGAGGGGGACTCCCAGTCACCTTGCCCGCCCCGCTGGGCCTGGAGGACCTGGCAGGACGCAGCAGAGCTTGTCTCTCCCGGGGTGGGGGCTCAAAGGAAAGAACTCTCTCATCCTGTTCACTCTGAGTTCATATGAAGTTTCTGGCATTCAGGGGAGAGTCACTTTGGGGAGGTAAATGCTCTTTATTTTATTTTTTATTTTTTAAAAGATTTTATTTATTTATTTGACAGAGAGAGCACAAGTAGGTAGAGCAGCAGGCAGAGGGAGAAGCAGGCTCTCCGCTGAGCAGGGAGCCGGATGTGGGACTCGATCCCAGGACCCTGGGATCATGACCTGAGCAGAAGGCAGGTGCTTAACCGACTGAGCCACCCAGGCATCTGGTAAAGGCTCTTTAGATTTTTTTGTTTCCCCACAAAATTTGGAGGGCTTATTTTCACTCTGAAGTTTCTTTTTTTTTTTTTCCCCATTTATTTTGTAAGATAGAAGCCCGAGCCTGAACATGGACTGTGTCCAGTGTCGGGGCACTTTACAACCGCCTGCCCGGGCGCACTGGCCGTGTGGGGGCTGCCAGAGCTACAGATGTAGGAAGCAGCTGGAGAGAATTGCTGAAAACAAGGGACCTCCCACCAAACACATGATCACATCGAGGCCAGCCCGTGGAATGTGAGCAATAAGCCGTGGAAACCGCTCGCACTCCATCTGCACCAGTCCCCTTTTGGGCTGAGTTTCTGGGGCCTCAGACCAGAGGAGTCACGAAGGGCAGACCCCATGCCTGGAGCCAGGTGTGCGTCACAAGGGAGTGAGACACCTGTGCCGTGTAGGGAGCCATGGGCTGCCGACAACATAGAGTCAGTTCCCACCCTACCCGTGAGCATCAGAACACTTCTGGCCCTGCTGGCCAGAGGAAAGAAGAGTTTGAGCCAAATCAGGTCCATTTGCAGCCATGAATGTGACGGACCCTATGCCTCTCTTACAGATGTATTCCCATTCTGTGCCCTGGGCAGGGTTTGCCTCCCAAATAGGCTGCAAATGCCCACCTGCGCCTCCCAGCCATCCTCAGGGCGCCCTGCACTCTCTAGCACTCTCTCTCTCTTTTTGCTACAGAGAGACTCAGGGTCTGTCTGGGCCTCCCCCTTCCTCAAGCCACACCCTGTGCCTGGTTTGCTGCTCCTCTGTCATCCTGTCCCGGCAGCTCCTGGAATGGGATATTTCATGAAGACCCATCTTGCCTATAGCAGAGATGCAGACACACTGACCCCTGCTTAATGTGGCGTGCTTCCTGCTCACTCTGGGGACCCAGAGTCACATCACAACCAGCAGGAGGGTAAGAGAGAGGAAAGTGGGCACCCTGCCGGGGTCACCCCATAGCTCTGGGATTCTCTTTAATGTGGTCTGCACCTCAGTTTTTCCATCTGCGAAATGGGATTGTTATGAAGATTCAATCAGATCAGGTTCATGAAAATGCCTAATGGAAATGTGTGTCACACATCACACTGTGTGCTGGGCGCTGGTGAACCCAGTCCTGGCCCCTCTGAATCTCTCAGACTGTGGTCTGGCACAGGGACCTCACTAGCCGCCGCTAACAGACTATAACTGACAACCTAAATCAAGTGTCACTTTTCCTTATTTGCATATGATAATTGAATATTTGGCTTCTTGAGTCTGTGGCTGAGATTCATGTAGCTTTGTCCCTGGTCTGTTGGACACTATTTAGGAACACTTAGATGACAAGGGCAAAGATTTTCAGGTTTTGAGATTAGACAATGTCCCTATAGGTTCATATTCAGTGGAGCATTTGATAAACACTTTTGATTGGTGTCATTCTTCTTCTCTTTAAAAAAAAAAATATTTTAGGGACGCCTGAGTGGCTCAGTTGGTTAAACGACTGCCTTCGGCTCAGGTCATGATCCCGGGGACCCCGGATCGAGTCCCACATCGGGCTCCCTGCTCGCGGGGAAGCCTGCTTCTCCCTCTCTCACTCCCCCTGCTTGTGTTCCCTCTCTCGCTGTGTTTCTCTCTGTCAAATAAATAGAATCTTTAAAAAAAAAAATCTAGAGAGAGAGCACAAGTGGGAGGGGCAGAGGGAAAGGCAAAGAAGCTCTCAGGCAGATGCTGCACTGAGCTGGGAGCCTCGCTTGGCTCTTGGTCTCACGGCCCCTGCGATCAGAACCTGGGCTGGAACCAAGAATTAGACGCCCAACAGACCGAGTCACCCAGGTGCCCCGATTGGTGTCATTCTTCTGTCCATTTGTCTCCGACACCTCAGGGATGAGCCTCACCAACCCATTCATTGGGAGGCGCCCACACATGTCAGAAGAAAGATGCGTGTTTTCCCAAGGAGGTGCGGAGTTCCCACTGGGGTGAAAACCGATGTCTGCCTCCACCCCCATCTCCACTGTGTTCATTTACAACCTAACTGGCTGTTTTGTTGGAAAATGCCAGTGGCACCATGGTGAAAACAATAAGATCTACTCTAAGTAAAAATGTATTTTACTCTTCAACAAATTACCTTGTCTTCTTCCCAACCTGTTCTAGCATTGTCCCTAGTATGACCAGAACCGGTAGGAGCTACTGTCCCCAGTGGGGTAGCATCAAGGAAACAAAATTAATGACAAATTTTAAGGAAACATAGAAGTAAAAGAGGAAGAGGGAGTTAAATATATCTGGGATTCCTAGTGGGTAGCTCAGTAGGTTAAGCGGCCGACTTTTGGTTTTGGCCCAGGTCATGATCTCAGGGTCATGGGATCAAGACCCACATCAGGCTCTGTGCTCAGTGTGGAGTCTGCCTGAGGTTCTCTCTCTCTCTCTCCCTCTGCCCCTCCCTGCTCACATTCTCCCTCTCTAAAATAAATAAAAATTTTTAAATATTTTATTTATTTATTTGAGAGAAAGAAAGAGAGCATTAGAGAGAGCATGAGAGGGGCAGGAGCAGAGGGAGAAGCAGAGGCAGACTCCTCACCAAGCGGGGAAACTGATGCGGAACTTGATCCCAGGACCCTGAAATCATGACTTGAGCTGAAGACAGATGCTTAACCATTTTGTTTTTTTTAAATAAAATTAAAAAGATACATGGGACTCCTAAGCCCCTAACCCCCAAGGGCTGATACCGGGCTAATAGAGGGTCTCTCTAAGGTGACCTCAGGTGTAAAAGGGAATAAACTGGGCAGATTCATCACATAGCACTGCCTGTGACAGGAGCTAGGATGGGGGATGGGGCACAGGAAGAGTCATCTGACCTGGTCTCGGGGGAAGGGACCTGCAGGATGAGTCCCTGGGAGCCCCCGGACATAGGAAGGAGAGACACTGCAGGGGCCTGTGTTTTGAGCCCTGCAGAAGCAGAGGGGGGTGGCTTGGGGTGGGGACGGGGGAAGGGACTGACTGCAAAGGGGCACGGGGATTTTCTAGGATCATGTAAATGTTTTATATCCTGTTTCGAGAGATAGTTTGCCAAAATGAATTAAACTGTACACAGAAATAGGTTGAATTTTAGTCACATAAGTGATATCTCAATCAAAGTAGAGAAAAATTGTCTTCTGTCTTTGGGCTAGAGAGAGATTCATCCAAGTTCCCTGCTTCTAAGCCCTTGGGAGGCTCTGCCAGCACCTCGGTGTGGGGGTTAGCCCATTCCTCCGGAGGTAACAGGTGTTTCTTTGAGCATCGGTGTTTCGGGTTCCTGGCTTCTAAAATGAAGACAATTACACTACTTTGCAGAATTGCGATGAGGAAGATGTCAATAGCTAGAAAGCCCTTTGGAAACACAGGGGATTGTCCTTGATAAACAAATGGTTCTGTTCTCTCCATCTCTTTGACCAAGAACACCAGACACTAGTGCCCTCCCTTCGAGAGAGAGAGAGAACCGGTAGTGCTACTTCCGGCCAGTCTCCACCAACTGGGAAAAGCCATAAGCTCCTTGACAATGAGGAACTTCTCCCCAAAAGCTGTTAGTGGTTAAAGAGAACGGCAGCACAGACCACGTTCACAGCGGGTCACTTAGACAGACTGGGTTGAACTGAGACTCTCTGTGAGGCTTCCGCGCCGGAGAAAGGGTCAACTGACGTGAGTGAGTCCACAAACCAGAGGCACACTCTGCCCCCGTGGGCCCTGATGTACAAACCATCTAATACTCTAGTTTTCAGGCTACTCAGAGGATTAAACCCAAATCGAGGAATGTGAGCCTGCCTTTATTTATTTATTTATTTATTTATTTATTTATTTATTTATGGTAAAGAATTTTGGCTTAGACTGATCATTCCTGTGACTTTCAGCTGGAGTGGCTCATTATACATCAGCTGACTCCATATGCCACCGGCCTTGCGCATCCAACACCTTGTAAGATCAGCCATTTTTTGATGACTTTTCACATTCCAGAAAGCTTCATGGAGATCATGGCTTGGAATTGAACAAAGGGTTCCGGTTCCAGATAAATGGAGGAAGTACCCAAGCACACTCTACCCTCTGTCTCACCCAAGAAGGCAGCTCCAAAGGCTGGACCCAGGCACAGGGTGGCCAATTGAGGATTCCAAAAGAGGAAACAGGAGCAGGTGGGTTGGAGAAGACCAGAATTTCCATTGCTACTGAATGGTGGTGCTGAGTTTCCCATTTTTACCCTGGGAATTCCAGTGCAGACTCAAGGCAGTGAGGGACCCAGAAGAGGCACACAGCCAGAGAGAGCTCCACATCCCCTGACTTGAGGGAGAAAGGAGAGTCACAATATTCAGGGAACGAAGGAAATCACGTGCTTCTCCTTTCTCTATTGTCTCTGATCTCTAAGAAGTCCGGGCATCAGGGAGGTTCGGCAATGGAATTGACCCCATGGTCTCAGCCCAAATGCACAGACACAAAACCCTCAGGGCAGCACAATTTGCTCCTGGAGGAGGGGCGGTGGTCCTCTTCCTTCCACTGCTTTTCTTCTCACAGTGCCCCCCACACTTGACCCCAGATGTGAATGCAGCCCCAGAAGCATTGAGCAGATCAGGTCTGAAGCCAAAGCCCTGGTTTCTGGCCAAAGAACTGCAAAGGGGAATCCAGGGAACTGAAAATACCAGGAATAGATACCACGGAAGGGGCGGACTTTGGGTGAGACCCCTAGCAGTTGCTTACAGATGCCTAAGCTGGTCTCTGGGGTGCACATGCATGGATCTGACCAAGGCTGGGAACTCGTGGAGAGAAAATTGTCACAGATCTAGAAAAAATTGAGCAGCATCACCAGTCAGCTAGATCTAAGTGTAATTCATAAATTTCTCCACCCAATGATGGCAGAATACAGATTCCTTTCCAATGCACATCAAGCAAATCACGAAAAGAATTCCCAGAACTATCTCCTAGCAAGGGTGAAAGCAAGAGATCTATACATAAAAATTAGTATAAGTTAGCAATGAACAGCTGGAAACTGAGATTAAAAACACAACACCATTTACAATAACTCCCCCAAATGAAATACTTAGGTACCTACGTAACAAAACATACAAAACATGTTTTCTAAAAACTGCAAAATGCTGAGTAATGAAATAAAAGAAAAATTCAGTAAACTGAGAGATGTGTCATGTTGGTGGATTGGAAGACTCAACATGGCAGGGACACCAGTTCTCTCAAAAATGAGGTGTAGATTTGACACAATTCTAATAAAAACCCAACCTGAATGTTTTATAGTTAAAGACAAACTGATTCGAAAATGTATATGAAAATGCAAAAGGTCTAGAGTACCTGAGCGGTTTTGGAAAACGAAGAATAAAGTTGAAGGAATCACACTATCTGATTGTAAGACTTACTACAAAGCTATCATGTGAGGTTGGGAAAAGGTCTCAGCAAAAGTCATTGGAACGAGAAGCCAATATGCCAATGTCCCCAAAACACCTCTACCTAAACGCCAGAACTTGTTAACTCAAAATAGTTCACAGATCTAATTTAAATTCTAAAAGGGTAAAACTTTTAGCAGAAAAACGTAGGAGAGTTTTTTTTGTGGCGTGGGAGCAGGTAGAGTTTTTAGTTATGACATCAAAATCACAATCCGTAAAAGAAAAATGGACAAACTGGGTTTCATCGAAATTAAAAAAAAAAAATTGTTCTGCAAAAGACACTGTGAAGGGAATGAAACACAAGATAGAAACTGAAAAAAAAATGCATTTACAAATCACAGAGATGACAAAGGGTTTGTATCCAGAAGATATAAAGAACTCTTGGGGCGCCTGGGTGGCTCAGTTGGTTGGGCAACTGCCTTCGGCTCAGGTCATGATCCTGGAGACCCCGGATCGAGCCCCACATCGGGCTCCCTGCTTGGCAGGAAGCCTGCTTCTCCCTCTCTCACTCCCCCTGCTTGTGTTCCCTCTCTGGCTGTGTTTCTCTCTGTCAAACAAATAAAATCTTAAAAAAAAAGATGCAAAGAACTGTCGAAATTCAACAACATGAAAGCAAACAACTGATTAAAAGATGGGCAATGTGCTTTAACAGACACTTCATCAAAGAGGATGCAAAAATACCAAATAAGTACATTGAAAGATGCTGAACATCATGAACCACTAGGAAGTGATACTACCACATCCCTATAAGAATGGCCCCGATAAAAATCACTGGCGACATAAAGTGCTAGAGAGGATGGATATGGAGCGATTGGAAGGCTCATTCTCTGCTGCTGGGGATGCCACGGGATGTAGCTTTTATCCCAGAAACCAATTTGGCAGTTTCTTACAAAGTTAGACATATATAACAATCCCACTCCCAGGTGTTTCACCTAAAGAGAGGCAAGCTTGTGTTCTAGAAGAAACCCATGCACCTGTACACAGTTCTATTTTGTAACTGTGAAAAAGCAGAAACAGCCCAATAGCCCTTCAGTGAATGAATGGATAAGAACTGGCAAACATCCACGCAATGGAATTTTGTGGGGCAATAAAAAAGAACAAGCTATTGATACATTCAGTAACCTGGACGAATCTCAGAGGATCGTACCGAGTGGAAGAGAGCCTGTCTCAACACACTATATTCTCTGTGATTCCTTTTATAGGACATTCTTGAAAAGACAAAACTGTAATTGCATGGGGTTAGTGGAAGAAAGTGAGGACAACCACAGAGGCTCAGCATGAGGGAACTTTGGGGGCCGATGGAATCGTTCCGTGTCCTGATTGGGATGGTAGCTACACAGAACTGTACGTTTGATAAATTTCATAGAACCCAGCATGCATGTGAGAGTAATGTTTTTTTTGCTGTATGTTAAGATAAAAATAAAAATTTTAAAATAGGACAGATTCATCTTTAGTGAAACGTATCTTGACATTTTGCTGATTTGGTAAGATTCAGTCATTGGTTATTTAAAGATTATTTACTGTCCCCAAAATACCACTGAACCCTGATACTCAATTGTCCCCTGAGCCAACAGTGTGGGCATCACCTAGAGATTATTGCAAACATAGAATTTATCAAGACCAGAATCTGAATCAAGAGCTGTATTTTAACCTAATCCCTAGATGATCCACATGCATATGAAAGTTTAAGAAGTTCTGCTTTAGAATTCCAAAGCCCCAGACGGAGTACTGGCTCTTCAACTTCAGCCCTCCAAGTAGCCCCCGGAGTGGCTGAGCATTTCTGTTTAAGCATTACCTGAGGGTATCAGTTCTGGGGGTTGTGGCATCTCTTCCTCCATAGGCAGTTTTCTTTCTAGTATTTTATCATATTGGAGTTGTGTTAAGTGAACCCTGGCACGGATTTCTGGCCTTCCCAGAGAGGTCAGCTCGTTTTGAAGGCATCATTTAAATATACATATATCAGATATGGAAAAGCCCCATGAAGATTTCTGTCATTCCCAAGCAGATGCGAGGTAGGGGGGTCAGAGGGAAAGATGCGTCCCAGGGGCTAAAAAAGACAGTGAAATATCCATTTCACTCACCCCGGCAAGGGCAAGATAAACATAATCCCAGACACACTCAGGTTCAATACCCTGTACCTTTGAGATGAATCTGCCGCGGTCTCGATCAGGTAGAAAGGAGGGCAAGTATGCAGCTCTGGGGCTTACAGAGGCTGCTGCCTGCTCCTGAAACCTCGGGGTCCCAAACCTTTATATGCAGAGAGGAGGAGTTAACAGAAAGTGCTCAACCTTTCAAGGTTACAGGCTCCAAATTAGTAGCAGAGTCACCGAGGTCTCATTCCAGGGACACGGTGGCCTCCTTCCTGGTGAAAAATAGCCCTTCTCCCCTGCTCCCCCTACCCACCCCAGAGCAGGCAAGCTTCTCTTCTGGCAGACCCTGCAGGGACCATGACTTGGCGGGGAGCAGAGTTAGGGTTCGGAACATGTTCTGGATTATCTGGGAGCTCAGACCTGCGGGGCATCAGGCGAAGCTGCCCTCTACCCCTCAGAAGGTAAAAGAGCCTGGGATGATGTGACAAGTCACACTCAGAGGTTGCTTTACAGGATCACTTAGACAGGCATGTCATCCTTTGGAGCTGCTAATCCACACATGGAGCTTGGTGATGACCTTTTACGGTCTATTTGGTTTCCCCCCAGGGAGAGCAGGAGCTGGCCAGTGGTGATTGCCTCCTGGTAAAGGGCACCACACCGGGACAGGCTTCTGAGTTTAAAGGGACCTTCACGCCATCTCAAGTGGTGTCCTCTCATGAAACATCTGGAATGGTCCTTGCCTGAGAACGGGGTCAGGTCGATATCCGAATCCTCTAGGTCACTAAGAAGCATGCTTATAAGTTAATAACCCGAGTCACAGTGTCGGAGCTCAGCCCTTCACTGTGGATCTTCAGAAAGTGAAGCCAGGTGGGATGGCTGACATTGACTCTGTGAGCTATTTCAGGAAGCCTTTCCCTCCGCCTGAGGATGCCGGGTTGGGGAGAGAGGGAGGGAGATCTGGAAGCTGCCCTTCAAAGCACCACACCATCAAACATCATCAAGAGCAACACTGACATCACCAAGGCACATTTAAAGATGAAAGGCCCCCTTTTACTTTCCGTGTGTTTCTGCTGGTGAGTGTCATCTGTAAGTGGAGAGGATAGGATAACAAGGCTAGTGAAATATTTCTATTACACGTTTTTTAATATCCTTAAGATTATCTTGAAGGATTTTTTGTTTTGTTTTGTTTTGTTTTCTACTGCTGAATGCTGGCAAAGCCTTTCTGATTACTTGGGGTTCCTTGAACTTTATTGAAGTTATTTGCACGTCCTTTCAGAAAAAACTTATGAAGTGTCTGAGTGTTGCTTCCCCCACCCCTGGGCTCAACAACCTGAAAACCGGTTTAATCTTCTAGCACAGAATGTGGAAGTCCAGAATTGGTTTACTTCAAAGAACAGACATTTGTGATTTTCCCAATTCAACCGAATTATGAATTGACAACCTTCTGATTTTCCAAGCTTTAGTTCTGTGTTTGTAATTTATTTAATGGGCAGACTCCTCCTAGAGGGGAACCTTCCCAATCAGATTCCTCACTCAAGTGATACCAGGCGTCTTTTGAGAATGAGGTAGGCCCAGGATCCATGCTATGTACAGACTTTCTCTGGGAAGTTTAAGATGACTTCAGAGACAGGAAGGAACTTGTGTCTGACAGGGGAAGGGGGGTGCTGATGCTGGCCATCTGTGCCTGAGGAGTCAAGGTCACTCATTTGAACCTGCTGACCTATTGCTGATATACTTTCTTAGGTTTTAGGGTTTATGGTTGTGGGAAAGAAAGAGAGATTTAGGGCCAGGTCCTTGCTGCTCTCATACCAGGATTACTCATATTATAGGCTAAGAAATATTTGAAGTTGTATTTAACAAAGATCACAGCATAGAAGGGGACTGGGGACATCGGGGCACAATTATTTTCTCAATTTAGCATGCTTCTAACTATTTTCTCTTAAGTTTTTGCAAAATTTTGCATTTGTCACTTTGAGGCTTAACTTCAAGTTGTTCTGATTAACTGGAGTTAGTCATCTCCTGGCACTGAGTTCCTACTGCATTATGGGGATCCTATTGGAGGTGGGGCCTGGGGGAAGGAAGAGGCCAGGTGCCTTGCTCCAACCTAGTTCTGGTGGATGGATGTTCCTTGTCTGATGCCTGCACCCAGCTGGAACAGAGCCCCTTTGTGGCTTCCTGGACCGGGGGTGTGGTTGACTTTTTCAGAACTAATTGATATTTCTGGCTCTCCTCCCTTTTCTGGACTTCCCTGTAGCTGGACAGAGCCATGGGCCTCACAGCAGCCAAAGGCCTGGAAAAGAAGTAACTCTAGTCACTTCCAGGCTGGAGTACTTCCTGGCTGGTGTGAGATTCTCCACCAGATTCTGGCTCCTCCTACGCCATGGACCCTGAAAGCTCAAGGTTAGCGGAACTACCAGAAGAGGGTGTAAGTTGGGGATGTTGTGTTTGACTTTGGATGGCCCTGGAAAGTTGCCTCTGCCTGTAGTGGGGACGAACAAGAGATAAACTGCTGTTCTTGTTGGTTTCAGGGGTTTTGGGGTTACCTATTGTGGCTTCCAAGCCCAGCATGTTCTGACCAAGACATGTCGATGTCCAACGTGTTGGCCAAAGATCGTCTGCCCTGGCGGAATCTTTATACCATTTGTGTCGTGGCTCAATCCTCAAATGATTCTCCTGCCTGTTGATCAGGAGAAGGTGCTTTGCGTGGTGGGAGGAGGACGTTGTTACCATCATGGTACAGCTGTTGATTACTGACCCAAGAGCCACTGTCCACTTCTTCCTTCTGACTGAAACTTGGTTTCTCTTGGATCATTGTCTCTAGTCACTTTGGTCTGTTAGAAAAGTACCATGGACAGGGTGGCCTATAGACAACAGAAACTTAAGTCCCACAGTACTGGGGGCTGAAGTCCAAGATTGGGGTGCCGGTGTGGTTGAGTGAGGGTCCTTTCCTAGGTAGCCCACTGCTAAGTCTTACATGGTAAGAGCAGAGAGAGGAAGCAAGTTCTCTTGTGGCTGTCACTCAGGCACTAATGCCATTTATGAGGGCTCCACCATCCTGACTTCATCTCATCCTCTTTACCTCTCAAAGGACATGAATTAGGGGTGGGTAGGGTTTCAGCATATTATGGGCAGTGCTGGGGGGTGGGGAACAAACATTCAGTCCATAACAATAAAGCACCCTTCACCAGGCTGCCACATGTCATTGAACCACCATGCCAGTCCATGGACTTGTGGCAACTCTAACCAACAAGATTTAAGAGGGTGTCTCCTGGGGTGGGGAGATCTGGTTAATTAAGAGTCCCTTTTTCTTAGGGAATTCATTTTGGGGATATTCTTTTTTCCCTTGGATTTGGTTTTGTCTCCTAATGATTCTTGGAATGGCACAATCATGTTGGGACCACAATAGGAGCCAAGCTATGGCTGAAATGGGCAGAGTTGGAAGAGAGACAGACCTATGGGATTTATGACATTGATCAGCCACTGAATTCACCAACCCAGAGGCTCCCAACCTTAAGAATTCATGGCAAGTGGGGAAATACATTTCCTTTATAGTTTAAGTCAGTTGAGATGTTCTTTCACATCTTTCTTCCTCGAACATAATCAATTCCTTTTTCTTTTCTCTGCTCTCTGAATTTCTTTCTCCTTTTTTTTCTGGTAAGGCTTCCATACCCACTCAAACAGGCCGATCAGGTAGGGTATGGACTTCAAGGCTCTACCTTAAGATACCAGCCCCGTCACTAGGGTTGACCCCCATTAGTTAATTAGTTTTTCTAACTCTTAACTTCTCCATTGCAAATAAGAATGATAAAACTTTTAGAGAGATATAATAATAGTAAACTATTGTTTTATTCATATTATAAATAACTAACACTGATCTACTCTTTCTAGGAGTCTGGTACTGCTCTAAGTTTTATATATACAAACATACCAGACATACTGTGTACAGGTACGATGTGGTGCTATCATCATCCCCATTTTGTTGATGAGAAAATCGACACACTAAGGGGTAAGCACCTTATCTGAGGTCTCATCATTAGTAAGTGACAGAGTGGGGTTTGCACCCAAGCGATCTGACTTCAAAGCTCTTTATTCAACATGAGCTCCAGCCCTTAGAGGTGACTGGATGCTTCGAGACAACACCCAGCTTTTGTGGGTCTTTGCTCTTATGCTTCCATCATCAGTTCCCCAGTGATATGTTGCATCAGGAAGGAGGTAGAGACTTCATGAAAAATTGCAGGGGTTGCCAGATAAAATGGGAAGAGAAGACATCACTGAGGCCAGACTCCCCACAGGAGGTCCTTTATAGTTTAAGTCAGTTGAGATGTTCTTTCACATCTTTCTTCCTCGAACATAATCGATTCCTTTTTCTTTTCTCTGCTCTCTGAATTTCTTTCTCCTTTTTTTTCTGGTAAGGCTTCCATGCACACTCAAACAGGCCTATCAGGTAGGGTATGGACTTCAAGGCTCTACGTTAAGATACCAGCCCCGTCACTAGGGTTGACCCACATTAGTTCCTTTAGGAGCAGAGGTCACAGCCAGTGTGTCAACAAGGAGGCTGGTACAGGCTCTGTCTGGGGCTTGTTAGTTATTTTGGTTTGAACTTTTAATTTTGGAATAAGTATAGATTCACGGAGAGTTGTGAAGTCAGGTACAGGCTGGTCTGTGCACCCTTCAATCAGTTTCCACCAGACTTAGCACCTCACATATCTGACTACAGCACAGTAGCCAAGACAGGGGACCAGCTTGGGTACCGTCCACCGGCTTCTTCAGGATTCACCGACCTGCTGTGCATCGTGTGCGTGTGTGCATGAACGTGTGTGGGTGCACACGCAGGTCTGTGTGGGTGCATGTGCAGGTGTGTCCGTATGCAATATTCTTATCGCTGTGTGTGTGAGCGTCAGGATACAGACCTGTGCCGTTGCAAGGATCCCTTCCTTGATCCGTCACCTCCATCAACCACTCATCTGTTCTCCAGCTCTGTGTCATTTCAAGAACATTATTAAGGTGGAATCATACAGTGCGTAACCTTCTGGAATTGGCTTTTTGCACTCAGTGTATTTTCCTTGAGATCCGTCTGAACTGTTGTGTCTACCCACAGTTTGCTCCTTTGCATTGCTGAGTCGTATTCCGTGGCGTGAGTGCTTCACTTTGTTTCACCACCTCCTTATTCAAGGGTGTTTGGTTGTTTCCAGCTTGTGGCTATTACAAATAAAGCTTCAGTGAACACCTCTGTACGGGCATTTTTTTGTGTGAAAGGAAGTTTTCATTTCTCTAGGATAAACACCCAAGAGTTTGATCATTGGGTCCTACACAAGTGTTGGTTTGCAGGAAACTGCCAAACAATTTTCCAGAGTGGCTGTACAATTTTATATTCCCACTTCACATATATATTTTACTTAGTACCTTCTTTTTCACTTATCATGTCTTCTTTTCTTTCTAAAACGTCTTTGTTTTGAAATAATCTCATGTATAATAGAATAGTACAGAGGATTCCTGTATGCTTCACCAAGACTGACCAAATGTTAATTTTACTACATTTGCTATAGCATTTCACACATCTCTCTATCACCTATCTATCCATCATCTATCTATCTATCTATCTATCTATCTATCTATCTATCTATCTATCTTCATCATCATCATCATCTCTCTACTTTACTATCATCTCCTTTCTGAACTGTTGAAAAGTAAGTTGAAAACATAATGCCCTTTTACTTCTAAATACTTCATATTTTAATGAGTCTTTCCTAAGAATAAAAACACTTACATAACCACCAGCTAGTGGTCAAAATTAGGAAATTTAACAATTATTATCTAATATACAAATGTTTTTCAGATTTTCTCAGTGCAATTTATAGTGGCTTTTCCCCCCATGGGATCCGGTCTCAGATCACCCACTGTGTTCACTTGTCATGTCTTGAGTCTCTGTTAATCTAGGACATTGCCTCAATCTGTTGTTTGTTTGTTTTTGTTTTTGGTCTTTCATGACCCCAACATTTTTTTTTAAGACGATAGGCCTGTATTTTGTAGAATGCCTCACTTGCTATCTGGTTTTGTTTGATGGTCTTTCTTCCTAAGTTTCCCTAGGATGAGTGCTCTTCTCTTCAAGAACTCATGGTGCTTTTTAAAAAATATATATTTTATTTATTTATTGAGAAAGAGAGAGTGAGTGAGAGAGAGCGTGAGAGGGGAGAAGGTGAGGGAGAAGTAGATTCCCTGTGGAGCTGGGACACCAATGTGGGACTCAAACCTGGGAATCCAGGATCATGACCTGAGCTGAAGGCAGTGGCTTAGCCAACTGAGCCACCCAGGTGCCCCAAGCTCTTGGTGCTTTAACCATGACGTATTAGTCACCCCATCACTTCCTAGCCAGGGGACCATCAAATTGGTAAAAAGTTAGGATGTTTCAATGTATGCATAGCAGACTGATTTTCTGTGAGGGAGAAAGAGGAAGATGAAACTAATATTTATGAATGTTAAATGATGGAGGGTTTTACCTTCTGTTGTGGCTCCTTATAGACAGCCGCATTTGAGACTGCCATGCTGTTTTATAGACATGGAAACCGAGGCCGAGAGACTGGGTGGCAAGCCCATGGCCCCACATCTCTGATGGGAGAGTTATGTCGGTCAGACCTCAAAGCAGGTGAGTGCTCTTGTTGACGTATCATATCTGGTTGACGTTGTCCCATATATTAGGCACAGAAGATACAAGTTGTAAATATCCACATAACACTTGATTAACATTGTGTGATTTGAGCCACATTTGACTAAGACATGTCAACATCCCTTGGTTTTCATCTTAATAGGGAGGAAGAATATGGCCAGTGTGGTCTTTTTTTTTCTTCCTTTTTTTTTTTCTCTGCTGTGGTCAGTTAAAAACCAGATGACCAGATACATGATCAAACAGCATGGGGCTGCCAAGTGAGGGGAACCGAACAGGAAACAGGAAGCCCTCGTGAGTATACAAACCCAAGGCCACACCGCCAAGCAGCGATGGTTAGCAGGTGTGCAAGAGCGGTATGAGGACCTCCCACATGACTTCTCAAGACAGGCCTGACAGCAGGCATTCCAGCCTGTTTTCCCTTGAGGATGCTGCTATTTGAAGACTTTCCTTCTTCCCTCTCCCCTTCCCTTCTTTCTTTCTGTTTGTTTGTAAAATGTGGTCACCATAGGCAAAGAGGTCTGCACATGACCAGGCCAAATCCAGGGAAGTCTGGAGGCTGTGTTAGTAATGGACGCAGGGCTGTGTCATCCCTGACTCTGCCCTCTCTGGTCCCTTCACCAGGACCACAGGGGATGATGTAGGAAGCCATAGCGTATCCTTCATCTCCTCTATCTTCTCTCCACAATTGCTTCCCCCCCGCTCCCCCTTTCTTCCGGGTTCCTCTTGAACTGATGGAGAAGCCAGGAGTCCTGAATCCTGACTGTGATCATGGGAAGCTCAGAATCTAATTCTGATTTCATAGGACACTTTTTTGTTTACAATATGCTTTCAACTGCCTGATCTGCTCTAATGAGTTATCAACAAGGACAAGGAAAAGTGATAAGAAGTGCAATAAATATGATAAGAGACAGAAAATGAGCATGGGAAGTCCCCCAGATGCTGATGCTCTCACTGAACTGGGGGCGATAAGTGAAGGAGGAGGCGTGCAGGTGAGCAGGCCCCTAAGGGCAGTGCTGCCCAGGAGAAGACCAGACAGCATTTGACAGAGTTTATTGACCCACAGGCTTTGGTTCCCAAGATCCCTGCCCATGGTGGGATCCCACCGACACGGAGCAGGGCACTGGAGCGTCTCTGAGACAGATCCTCTGCAAACCAACAGAAGCCTCCCTCTGCCTCCGTGTGCCCGGGAGCCCTGGACACTTGGTGATGTACAAGTTGCTAGGGAATTGGAAGCCTGTCCCCCGGGGGATTTATCTTCAAGGACCTCATTTAAAATTATGCTTTGCAACAGATAAGAGTTGCGAAACTGACAGGGCTCTAACTTGCATCTCTCTGGCCTGACCTTTTCTACTTCTTATGAATCTGATCCATGTTCCATTACCTTCGGATAAGCTGTTCCTCCTTGATGGGGAGGGGATGCCCGTTAGCCAGCTGCCCTGGATTACACCTGCATTTTCACTGGCCTTCCCAGTCATTCTCTGAAGAGAAATGAGAACAGGGAAGATTATTTTGAGCAAGGACTTTCTGGGGTCTTTACAGACACTAAGAATGAGGCTGCTGAGCCTGGTCACGTCTGGCCAAGCACGTCCTTACTGTTTCAAGGATACAGCTTGGGAAGGGCAGCTCTCTGGCTCAGCCCTGAGGCTGGCTTCATGAAAGAGGGGAGGACTGAAGGGACTGCAGGAGGGGACTCCTTCCCGCTCTTCCTCTGGGAGGCAGGGGAGTGAGTGAGAACACGGGTGCAGGGTGCGATGCCCTGACATCCTGGGTCTGCAGGATGGCTGGTGGTCTGTGGGGAACACGGCACCCAACAGGCTGCTGCCTGGCATAGGACCAAACGGTGCCCACTGTTTGGTCAGAACCCGGGCCAATAGCCTGTGCGCTGTGCATTCTAGCACCTGACTCTCTCCTGTCGGTTGAGGCTTCCCATGGTGTTAGGGGATGATCCAGGTCTGTGCTGGGGGTAGGTGAGGGTGAGGACCAGAGGGACAGGTGGGAGAGTCTGGAGTTAAGCCCCAGCTGTGCCTGTCAGATCTCATGGCCTTGGAAACTCCTCCTGTTCTCTGGTGAAGTGAAGGGTTTCAAGGTCATCTCCAGCTTGAATACACAGTGGTTTTTCCAGGGAGGGTTCTTAACCCAAGGTTAACGACAGGCTTCAGGGGGTCTGTGAAGGCCTCGTATGGACATTCACACGTGCATTTCTTTCCAAATAGAGGCCACAGCTTCCTTAAATCCAGTGACAATGACACAGAGCATGCATTCTAGGCTATGTATTATTTTCCTTCTCTGTGCATGACTCACATTCAGGCTTCACATCAGTGCTCCAGCTTACAGAGAGGGTAAGTGATTCGCATGAGGTCACACAGTGGGCACGGGGGCCCTAAAGGCCAAGATCTCGACCATCACGCTACACTGTGGGTAAGGAATGACCCCTCCCCAACGGGATCTGACAAAACCCCTCTCCTGAGAGGTGTTTCTCTTTGTCATTTTTCTTTTCTTGGCATGTGTAAAACATATATGTAGATGTAAGATGTGTGGCGCTTCAACTTTAGGATCTTTCCACGTCTGTACACATGGCTTTATGTTCTCCTTGTGACAGGTGCCGACCATGCCCATAGGATGTACTGTACTTTGTGTAATTGTTCCTTTCATTGTAAGCATTTAGATTGTTTCCAGACTTCTGCTCTAATGAGTTATGTCACCTTATCTGCATATCTTTATGCACATGTGCAATTCTTTCGCGGGGATAAAATCAAAGGGTAGCCCGCTTAGATCGGGGGGCAATCCAGGTTGTCCTGACAAAGGCTCCTGGGGTTTACATTCTCACTACAAACCTCTCAAAAGGCCTGCTTTTATAACTCAAAAAGCACATGTTTGAGGACACTTTGATACATTGTATCAAAAATTAACAATTCTACCAAAGCAGTCAAACAAGTGTACACATATACAGGCATAAAAGTGATATTTACAGAGATGGTAAAAGAGCTAGAACGCCCCCAAAAGGTAATTAGTTAAAAAATCCTGGATCCTCCATCCTGTGTGTGAGGTGTGGTTACTGGGAGAGCCCCAGTGTAGGGAGGATGTGTTTAAAGGCCATAGAGCTCACCCTCGAGGGTGTGTTCAGCTTCACAGAACCCCAGAACCCAGGTCTCTCTCTGCACTTGCCCAGCGTCCCCCACGATAAGATGGGGGGAAATGGCAATTCCATCTGGATCTTACACCAGCCATCTGCAGCCCCTGGCTGGGCTGGGCTCAGGGAGATGTAGCCTCAAGGGACCAATCTAGCTCTGGGAACTGTAGATCCCGCACAATGTAGGAACAGCTGAGCTCAGTAGAACTACCTGTCTTGTTTCAATGCTCTTCCTCAGGCTTTGCTGCAGCAACATGCCGGGGAATTGGTGAAAAGAGCCTGCAAGCCCCAAATCCCCGGGAGAAAAGTTGTGCAACTTCCAGAAGCCTCCCCAAGCCATGGCTCACGTCTGCCTCAAACATTACTATAAGCTGCAAATGGTTTGGGGCAGGTACAAATTACTTTTGTAAGTAAAAAAAAAAATGAATAAATAAGGGAAGTAGGAAGAAAATGCACTAGGCATGGAAAGAAAGCCCTGACCCTGAGAACAAATAAATGAAAAAAACAAAACAAAACAAATAAACCCCAAACACCTCTCATAGTCCAGGGGAGGTTCTAACTTAAAATATTTGGGGAGGAGAGAAGAAGTCAGGAATGTATATAATTTGTCTTTATGTCTTGTTCATTGCCAGGCCTAGGGGAGTGAATGGGAGTGGACCAAGTGCCTACAGATACCTGGGCTCCTGCTGTCCTGAAGAATAAAGAAAAGGCCTGTCCCACCGAGCAGGCCCGGGGTGGGGGGGGAGTGCGGGGAAGGCAGTAGGGGGGCGAGGTGGGTAGGTTACTGGGTTTGTGCTGAAGAATCCAAAAGGCAGCCCTGGACCCTGGGAAGATGGTGATGTGAATGTGTTCTCCTGCCTTCTTTGTCCTCTCGATGCTTTTTTGGACTAACACTGCTACCCCAAAGGCTGTCTGAAGCCTTGAGTTCTCCTGAGACCTGCAAGGGAGGGCATGGGCACGGAGCTTCCTACCCCAAGCTTCCAGGCGGAGGCAATGGGCCAGAAGCCAAGGGGAGGCTTGCCTGCCTCTCCTCTCGGTGTAAGGCAAAGGCCGAGCTGGCCACCCTGTCCTTCCCCAAAGAAGACGGACTGTCTGCTGCCAGCAGTGGGGAGTCTTGGAAGGACACCCGCATCTTGCCAACTTTTGGGGAGCCAGAGGGATCTCCTCCCAGAGAGGCAGGGGACCCGAGAGCGTTGTTGTTTGGGTGTTCAAATCTAGAGGGTTTTTATAAGCTCTTTCGAGGAAACATCTTGAGCATCCAAGTGTGGGTCCCTGTGGATTGGCCGCTAAGGTGTGCAAATCAGGGCTTTGATCATGCACCTGTCTACCTATGGGGACATTGTTCCCTGTTGCTGGTCTTTGGAGTTGACATCTGGAAACGAACTGCCTCATCCTGCGGTAATGACCAATGTTTTATGGCTCATTGTTTTGTCTCAGGGTGTTTTGCAAAAGTCCCTCCTACAGCGACTGCTGGACAGGATTAGTGTGCTCTTGTCTGAGCCGTCCTGGCTTTTTTGCTTTCTCACTGGGGACCCTGGCCCTCCCTAAGTGTTCAATTAACTCTTAACAAAAGCAGCAGCACAGGTAGGGCCCTGAGTCGCTCAGTTCAGAAGCTGGGACAGAAATGAGTTCCCGAGGCTAGGCTCGCCCTCCTCTCCAGAGAGGGGACTTCCTGACTCTTCACCTTGGGCCCCGTCTGGGCCTTTCCTGGGTCCGGTGGGACTTGGCAGATGCTCCGTCTCTGCTGTGTTGTTGTAATGACAGCAGCTGCTGGAGATGTAATGTGGTGACTCCGTGTGTGACCTTGGGCCACCTGCCTCCTGCTTCTGCATACTTAGGGCTTTTGCATGCTTGGGGGGAGGGTCAGCTGTCTAACACTGTTTTATCATGTAGAGAACAAACAACTGGAAGCCTGATTGGAGAAGTAAAACTCTGTAAACATGGAATCTTTAAATATAACAATCAAAGGCAGAGCTCTTTCACTTACACTTTTTTAAAAGATTTTATTTATTATTTAACAGAGAGAGACACAGCGAGAGTCTTGGGAACACAAGTAGGGGGAGTGAGAAGGGGAGAAGCAGGCTGATCAGGGAGCCCAACACGGGGGCTCCATCCCAGGATCCTGGGATCATGACCTGAGTGGAAGACAGACATTTAATGACTAAGCCCCCCAGGCGCCCCTCACTTACGCTTTTAACAAAGATTGCCCATCCCTTACTAGGTGCTAGGGATATTTCTAGACAAAGCACACGATACAAGACTTTAGACCTCATGAAAAGCTTAGTCCCAGGGCGCCTGGGTGGCTCAAATGGATTAAAGCCTCTGCCTTCAGCTCAGGTCATGATCTCAGGGTCCTGGGATGAAGGCTCACATTGGGCTCTCTGCTCAGCAGGGAGCTTGCTTCCTCCTCTCTCTCTGTCTGCTTCTCTGCCTACTTGTGATCTCTCTCTCTGTCAAACAAAGAAATAAAATCTTTAAAAAAAAAGAAAAAAGAAAAGCTTAGTCCTGGTGGAGGGATACAGACAACCAGAATGTGATGACTGCAATGTGGGTCCTATAGTTGACCCACAATAGGTTGAGGATGAGACCCTGGGCTGGAAGATGTCTTAGGGGAGGGACCCTGGTACAGTGAGGGGTCTCTGAGACGATGACGACAGCTTAGTGGGGCCCCAAATAGTGAGGCAGGGTCCTTGCTGAGGGGATCCCCATGCACGATGAGTGGGCAGCCCACAGCTCAGGGGAGGAACATCTGGAGTCGGGGAGAGCAATCCCAGACAACCAGCTGTCACCCTCCCTCCAGCAGCAAGGAGAGGCCCCCCCACGTGTCCCTGGGACCAGCCTGGTTGACAGGAGCCAGGAGTCAGGCCCGGTGTCTACTCTGACTTTGGGGAAGAACAAACCCCCTCCTTGCTGAGGCTGCTGGCTTGGGCGGGTGCAAACGTTCGTTACTTTCTGGCAAGAGTCACAAAAGTGAGATAATCCCCAAACAGGGAAATCATCCATTCTCTAATAGTTTTTGGTCCAAGTATCTACCGAGGTGGAAGTCGAACACAGAAAAGCCCATGGGGTGGGCTGCAGCCTGGGTCGGACGGGCCATCTCCGGCCATGCCAGATGTGGGGCTGACCGGCGTTGGGTACTGGATGAGCTGCCCGGACAGGCTGAACTCGGGTCCCTCAACGCTACTGTATGTGTGTCCAACTCTGAAAGGTTTGACAAAACAACTTCAAAAGTAAATAAAGGGGAGGAAAAAAAGAAAAGATAAACTCTCTTAATAATCCGGTTATTATGAGAACCTAATCTGTCCCTTTCCCAAAACCGTTGCTTTAGAACCAGAGTGTGTGGTCAACGCTGCCCAGTGATTGGGCGAGAGGCGTCAGGTGCAGGCGCGGTGGCAAGGCAGCAGGAATGTGGTTGGAAGAGTCTTACCGGAAGAGGCTCACCGGAATAGGTTTACCGGAAGAGGCTGGGGGTTGCCAGGAAGCACCGTGGTTGGACCTCCCTTTCACTCCCTTTCACAGCATTGACTGAGCGAGCACCGCTTACATACCCACCCAGGCCCTCCTACCCCCTTCTAGCAACGAACACAGGCCATTAACAAAGAGCTTTGCTCTTACAGGGTGGAGCTGAGACTTGCTCTTAGGCAGGGAGTCCAACCCCCCTGTGCTGGGAAAAAGACCAACATCCGGGCGGGCGGAATGTCAGCTTTTGGAAGCCTGAGAAGGTGTGTCTGCGGTTCCCTACTCTCCTCCATCTCTTTAAAGACTCTTCTTTCTTTCCACTCCTCTTCCCAGAAGAGGATGGACCCAAGAAGGAGGGTTGTCTCCCTATGTGTCAGGGAAGGGCTCCCTTGCTTTACTTCAGGTCCAAAGGGAAACCGATCTCTTCAGTAAAAATTGTGCGAGCTGATACATGATCTCTAGGAGCACATATGAATGAGTATATGTGTGTGTGTGCACGTGTGTATATACTGATCTATTTATGGCCATTCTAAGTGGGTGGTTAGGACAACTAGTAGGAAGAATACCCACCTCCCCGTGATTGGCAGAAGTCAGGGGAAGAACACATCCATTTCAAAGAATATAAATCAGGGGTGCCTGGGTGGCTCAGTGAGTTAAAGCCTCTGCCTTTGGCTCAGGTCATGCTCTCAGGATCCTAGGATGAAGCCCCACATCGGGCTCTCTGCTCGGCAGGGAGCCTGCTTGCCCCCACCCCCGCCTGCCTCTCTGCCTATTTGTGATCTATCTCTGCCAAATGAATGAATGAATGAATAAATAAATAAATAAAATGTTTTAAAAAAATAAGAGCATAAATCAACTTTGCCCACCACACAGTCTTAAGGAAGGAGGCTGGGGACTATGAATGTAGCCATCTGTGGGAGGAGGGTCACAAGGGTCCATATCTGCTCACTAGGTGTGGAGATCTTGCGCACCAGGCAGCTGTAGCTCCCCTCATGAGAAGCCATATAATGCACGGCTGAATTTGGAACTGGCTCCTAAGAGCTGCTCCATGTGACTTTGGCCCAGAAGAGAATGAGCTTCCACGTCTCCCAGGCTGGAGGGACAGGCAGGGATCAGGCAGGAAGGTATCACCCAGCTGTTATCACCCAATGCTTCCTATGTGGGGCTTTTAGGGGCTTATGGAGCTGCAAAGCTATTGGTCATTATTCCCCTTTGTGGACCCCCCTCCTCCTTCCCCAGCCCAGAGAGGGAGATGCCTTAGACTTGGGACCATAGAGGGTCTTGGGGAGGCTGTGCCTGGGCAGATAGGTTTGGCTCCTTGTCCGGGGCTTGGTGCTGTTTGCTGTCACCAATGGTGAGTGGGGAGAGAAGGGAAGTGTCTCACGCAAATGGCCTAACTGAGGCCATCTTGTGTCCTATGAGGCTGTCTGTCTTTCTAAGTGATGCATTTGTACAACTTGTGGTCCCTGGGCACCCTTTAGATGGGAAACAGCTTTTATCCAAATACCTCCAAATACTACAGAGAAATCCAACGTCTTTCCTTTTACAATACCAAAGGAGATTTGGATTTTCTTTTCAGAGCATCGGTTTTGTTTTGCTGAAGTGGGCTGGTAAATACAGAAGGTCAGTCTGACTTGTTTGAAGGTAAAAATCTACAGTAATGATTGTTAGATTCTCTGATTGACACTGATTATGTATTGATTTATGTAGTCTGTAGTCCTTGCCCCCCTTTTTTTCTTTCAATTAAAAAAGAAACCTGAATGATTTGGAATTAAGCAATTTCTCACTTTCCATTGCTAGTGTTGATCTCTGCTATGGAGGTCTCCCAGCATGCAACAGGGGAGAGTCTGTGCAGAGAATTTACATGATACACTCAGTGCAAGAAATAACTGTGTCACTTAGAAGTGCTGTATTACTTAAGAGAAGAATGTGAGCTCCCTCTTCTGCTCTCATTTCTCTCTTCTTTTTTTCCTCTCTGTTTTAAGATAGAGGTTGACCTAGTGGGCAAAGCTGGCCAAGTCTGCAAGGAAGCTCAGAGACTCCTGGAGGCGACCAGAATTGGAAAGGGCTCTCTCCTCTGACAAAGTGCCAGGTTATACTGAGGACGCCTTCGGCCAAATGGCATTCTACTCCTTGTTCTTCTTTTCTTTATCATCTTGTCTCCAAGAGGGCATGTAGGAGATGGTCTCAAGAAGTGCTAATTGTCTTATAGTGTAGCTGTTAATGAGAAAGGAAAAGATAAAGAAGGGCCCCCTGCTTGCCTTCCTCCCCCTTCTTCCCTCTCTCCCTCTTTTCTTCTTTTCTTCCTCCATTCAGATCTCTAGGGAGCAGCTCTAGGTCCCAGCAGTTGGCACACAGGTGCTGAGAAAGCTCATGGACCTTCTCCTGAGGTGAGGGGGAACAAAATGAAAACAAATCAGCATGATGGATTGTTATGGTATCTCTGAGAGAGGCTGGTTGGGGTGGGGTTCAGCTCATAGAGTAGTTCATCCTGTGGGGCTGGGTGGGGGCGAGAGAGATAGGAAAATTGGGAAGGGGGAGCCCCAGATCATATTTCACTTCCCAGATGTAAGATGCTTGAATTATACAGGGCCAGCCCTTCTGCCAGTGTGGGGAGGGCATGTTACATTCTTAAGTTCATGACCACACCTTAAGGCCTGGGGTGGTCAGTGGGGTCTGAGATGCTTTGCTATTCTGGGTCCTGGGCTGTCTTGGCCGGTATATCTCTGTCAGGGTTAGTATGGCTGATGCCCTCTGGAAGCTTCCTCCACCTATAGGCCTCCTCAGGGGTTGTTCCTTCTTCCTCCTCTAGCTGGTCCTTGGATGCTCATCAGGGCTGCCCTTGGCCCTTTCCTCAGCAAAGAATTGGTGGTGTGTCTCACCTTGGCTTTGAGCTGCCCTGCCCTGGAGTGGCTCTAATGCTGTGCTCCCCAGGGCCTTCCCTTTCTCTCCTATTAGCTTCTTTAATAAACAGGGTTAGTCTTTCATGCCTTTTTAAAAAGAAGATTCACTTATTTATTTGAGAGAGAGTGTCCGGCGGAGGGGGGTGAGGGCAGATTCTGCATTGAGCTCAGAGCCTGACAAATGGCTCCATCTCAGGATCCTGAGATCACAACCTGAGCTGAAACCAAGAGTCTAAGTCTTAATGGACTGTACCACCAAGGTGCCTCCCCTCACTTTTTAAATCAAAGGAATAATTGTGTCCAGTTTACGAAATTAGTGCAGCTGAATACTCTTCCAATGGTACAGGCAACATAACGTCAAACGACTTTGTTAGTTTTGGAAAATTTATCAAGTGAAGCTTAAAAAAAAAAAAAAGTAGCTCCAAGCCTACACAGTGGGGTTTCCTATACCTGTGTTCTTCCTGCCTGAAGGCACTTGGTGACCCCCTGCTGGCCCGGAGTGGCTGTGTTCCTGCTGCTCTTTTTACCTCCCAGGGAGGGGATAAGGACTGGCACCCTCATTGTGGGGCCCTCAGGATGGAGGATTTTCTTGCAGGAAAAGTGTGGGCAGTCAGATTTCCCCTCCCTTTTTCTCTTGTTTTGGTTTTCGTTGTCTTAGGACCTTGTTACAGGGAGAAGGATCCCAGAAGGAGAATTCTGGCTAATAATTGGGATTAGTTCATGGTCCCTGATGAATGTCTAAGCTGTGAAAAGAAAGAAGCAATTAACCATCAATTGTAGCATGATGATTTGCATTGTCAGCTAAGTCCTTGAGTGAAATGAAATGTGCATGTTTTCCATAAAATAACAGAAGGCACAGGGCAAGTAATTATGGACCACAGGAATTGTAAGTAGGGAAGAACCAGTATTTACTGATACTGAAGCAGCGAGACCCATGCAGTGTGTGCATGTGTGTGTGCACGTGTGCATCTATGTGTGAAGGTGATGAGGAGCAGGGACCCACCCAGGAGGCAGGAATCTCTGAGGGATAAATCAGAAAGGAATGCATCTTGTTGGGAACTTCCCCCAAAGAGAACCATCTAGAACAGGGTGCTGCTTCCTCTCCAGGACAGAACACACTGGCTGCTGTGGAAAGGTCCAAAGCCCAGGTGATTCCCTGGGTAGATCTTGGTCCTCCCTATCCAACTAGATGGTCAGTGGGCAAACACGGTGGCCACAGCTGAGAAGGGCATGGCAGTCAGGGGCACATGTCTCAGGGACGGGGGTCTTGTTGCGCCACCAGGTGTAAGCCCTATAAAGCAGCAGCAGTGCCAAGCTCAGGGTGAGGGAATGTTAGAATGAGCAGAGGAAGAAGAGGACTGTGTTATCAGCTATGCCTTAAGGTCATTCACAGTGTTGGAGACGGTAGCCTGTTCCACTATTCCTTTTCTTAAAGTCCCCCCAGGACTGATCAGAATCCTGGAGGAAGTGGAATCTACAGCAGGAGGACAGCTGATTGCAAAAGACACCTGGATTCCCTCCTTGGGACCCCGACACTTATTCCCCCAGTTGCTGAGTGTGTTGGCTGGAACTGTCCTTAGCACACGGGCACTTTGCTTTGAGGAGCCTGTAAGCATCATGAAGGTAGGATCTGCATCTTTGACTGGAGCACCACTTCCCAAAACGTACATGTGGTTCATGATTTTCAGATGGTGCCCAGGTGACCATTATTACTGTTCATTATTATTGGCTTTTAAATTTCAGGTCTCGTGTCAGTTACCCAGGACTTCACAATTTGCTTTGGACAGGTAAAAAAAAAAAAAAAAAAAAAAAAAGCATTTTAGAAAAGGAGTTGATAGCCGACTGGAACATGGAAAGATACTCAACATCACTCATCATTAGGGAAAGGAAAATAAAATTCACAGCGAGATACTACTCCACACACACCCACAAAAATGGCTATTCTTAAAAAAGCAAAACCAAATGAAACCTAGGCTTGGTGAGTATATGGAGAAACTGGAAATGTTGTGTGTTGTGGGTGGGGATGAGACATGGTGAAACCCGTGTAAAACCAGGATAGTGGGTCTTCACAAAATCAAAGCGGAGGGTTGCTGTATGATCCTGCAATTCCACTTGTGAGGAGATACATATAACTGTATGTTATCAAATAACTGAAAGCAGGGACTTCAGCAGGTGTCTGGACACCATTGTTCACAGCACCTTATTTACAGTCACTAAAAGGGGGGAAACCACCCAAATGTCCATGGATGGATGAATGGATAACATATGTACCATGGAATATTGTTCCCCCTTAAAACGGACTGAAGTTCTGACCCATGCCCCAACATGGATGAGCCTGGAATACATGCTAAGCAAAATCTGGCAGTCACAAAAGGCTGTCTATTGTGCGGCTCTATTTATGGGAGTTATCTGGATGAGTCAAATTCAAGGGCACAAAAAGTAGATTCAACTCCCGGGGGCTGGGGGGTGGGGAGGGGAATGGGAATTTACTCCTTAATGGGTAAGGGAAGATGAAAAAGTTCTGGAGAGGGATGGTGGGGATGGTTGCCCAGACATGTGGACCTACCGAAAGCCACAGAGCTTTGTAGTTAAAAATGGTTGCAACGCCAAGTTTTAGATTATGTGTATTTTACCACAATAAAAAAAAAAGGAGTTGACATAAAAGAGAGTTAAGATGATGTGGCCCAAGGTGAGGTGGCATGTGAATGCCCAAGTTTGGAAAACACTGTCCCAGCCTCACCTGCAGTGTGACTACAGATTATTTGCATGCAAATGAGAAGCCTTTTTCAATATTCAGAAGCTGCCTTTTCCTTTTATTGATTTCCATTTCTGGGCAAAAACCAGCAGTCTGGTAAACAGGCAGGTAGAAAGGGAAGAATTGTGACATTTGTGGAGAATTTTTGTACCAGTGCTTTATTTTAGTTTATGTTATTCCAACAACACTGTGGTGTAGTTACTCACCGGCATCTGCAGCCTGGGCAACTGGGTGCCCCCCCCCCCCGCAACCCGCTGGCCCCTGCAAGTAAGTGACTAGACCAGCCTTCCATACTACGCAGCCCACCCCCTCACTCTGAGCTCTTCTCATTCACAGGAAATTAATTTGGAGAAAAAGGAATTGGGGACCAAGTGGTACCTAAATGATAGAAGCAAATGTACTTCACACCAAAGCCAGAAACAACACTGGTTTTATCTGAGCTCCTGGCTGTTCCAGTTACTTGTTTCCAGCCTGATGTAGTCATGGCTTTCCCCAGATGCAACCCACCCTCGTTGTGGGAAACACGAAGTACAGAGGGGAAAACCCACCACCGAAAACCACTTGTCACAGCACAGCTCACAAATAACCACGGTTCACTTTGGTCACTAGGTTTCCCATGTTTACTGGGCATACACACATATACAATGTAGTTTTAAAATACATACTTTTGTCACCTGGTTTACAACGAAATATATGATGAGCATTTTTCTCTTTTGCAAGTTAAAATACTTGTAACATGGAGAAAACGTAATTTATTTAGCTCTCTTGTTGGAGAATTTAGATAAAATTTTTTCCAAAGAAGACTTCATTCCTTTTATAATGCATTGAGAAAAAAAAAAAGGGAGGTGTCTTGGTCTTCTACGGCTTTCTATATAGAGGATAGAAACTTGCCTTTTGGGAACCCTCCTACACTATTGGTGGGAATGCAAATGAGTGCAGCCTCTCTGGAAAACAGTATGGAGGTTCCCCAAAAAGTTGAAAATAGAGCTACCCTATGACCCAGCAATAGCACTATTGGGTATTTGCCCCAAAGATACAAATAGTGTCTGAAGGGGCACATGCACCCCAATGTTTATAGCAGCAATGCCCACAACAGCCAAACTACAGAAAGAGCCCAGATGGCCACCGACAGATGAATGGATAAAGAAATGTGGTGTAAATATACAGGGGAATATTATGCAGCCATCAAAACCGAAATCTTGTCATTAGCAACAATGTGGCTGGAATTAGAGGGTATTATGCTAAGCGAAATAAGGCAATCAGAGAAAGGCAATCATATGATCTCACTGATATGTGGAATTTGAGAAACAAGGCAGAAGATTATAGTGGAAGAGAGGGAAAAAAAATGAAATAAGGGCACCTGAGTGGCTCAGTGGGTTAAAGCCTCTGCCTTCAGCTCAGGTCATGATCTCAGGGTCCCTTCTGCTCAGCAGGGAGCCTGCTTCCTCCTCTCTCTCTGTCAAATAAAGAAGTAAAATCTTTAAAAAAAAAAAAGAAACAAAATGAAACCAGAGAGGGAGACAAACCATAAGATTCTTAATCAAAGGAAATAAACTGAGGGTTGCTGGAGGAGAGGGGAATGGAGGTTTGGGGTAACTGGATGATGGACACTGGGGAGCCTATGTGTTGTGATGAGCACTGGGTATTATATAAGACCAATGAATCTAGACTTATATCCCTGAAGCAAATAATATATTGTATTAATTAATTGAATTTAAGTTAAACAAAAAAAGAAACTTGCTTTCCAACTTAGCTTTCTAACTTGCTTCTTGGGCCCATCTAATCATCAACCAAATAATTCATTTTATTTTTCTCAGTTTCTCTCCCATTTGCTTCCTCTTTTCTACCCAGTCTCCCTGGTGTACACACACACATACACACACACACACACACACACACACACACACTCACTCACTTCTAATACTTCAGCATCCAGTCCCTTTCCTCCAGTATCTGCCCTCTTGTCTGCTTTCCTTACAGTTCTTTCCTTTCCTTTCCTTTGAAATGAAGATGAGTTCTTCATTGATTTTGATCAGCTCTACTCCAAGCTTTAGCCTCAGTTCCACATTGGGGATAGCCTTTAATAATCTGAAGATAGAATTTGATTATTTAAGGAAAATAATAAAAATGCTTGGTAGAGTTATGTGTATCAAGGAACATAAAGCTTGGTCACAGTGTGGATATGGTGACTTTAAAAAAAAAAAAAGATTTTATTTGAGAGAGCACCAGCAGTGGGGAGAGGCAGTTGGAGGAAGAAGCAGACTCCCTACTGGCAGGAAGCCCAACACGGGGCTCGATCCCAGGACTCGGGGATCATGACCTGAGCCAAAGGCAGATGCTTAACTGACTGAGCCACCCAGGTGCCTCTATGGCTGATTTTTTTTTTTAAGAAGTTTTTGGGAGAGGGCAGGGCAGAGGAAAGTAGTTGGTACTCAAAAGAAAATGTTAGTTAGGGACCATAATGAAAATCTATTCAGTATTTCAAGGCAACTAACAAATGGGGACACGGAAGTGACGGCCTTTACAGGTTATGAAACTCCCATGACAAATACTGCATATGCAAGTGTCCATTAACAGTAACTTCGTAGAGCGAGGCAGATGCCAGCCAGCGAGAAAGTGGTGCCCGAAGACAGTGTTAATTGTGGAGTCCTGGAGACCAGGAAGTACTCCTCCATCACATGGCCATCTGAAAGGTAGGGACACTTGGTCATTGAAGGAAATCCCTCCAGTAGTTTATCCTGCCCACGTGGCCTATCTACACCAGCCAAAAATCAGTTGGGACTCAACATTTGCTGAATAGAGTATATTTATGGGACCAAAAGTACCGATCACATGGAATTCAGACTCCCCTGGAAAAAACTCTTTCGGCAAAAGTCGCCGTGGGCCTACTGTTCACTTGGGTTTTCCCTGGACATGTGCTCTCACATCTGGTCACTTACCTGAGCCGGTGACACCTTCCACGGCAGAGGTGCCACAGGACTTCCTTAGGTGTCAACAAGGAGACAGCACATTTGGGGCCCCAAGTTCCAGGAAGAAAATATGGTCTCCACCCCTGCAGTCACCCCATTCACATTTACCAAATGCCTGTCCGGGGCCCGACAACCAGGAGACAAGTGGAAAGGCCACAATGCCCCTGTGGGTCAGGGCTCCCTTCCTGCACTCAGGGGAAGCATCTGCTTTCATTTAGTTTCCAGACTTGACCACGTGTCATTGCTAACATCCCCAGGTCCAGAACTCTGAGAGGCCTCTGAACTTGGGGGGATCCAGAAACCTGGCTCAGGGTGGGGCAGGCGGAGAACCCTCTCCTCTGGGTCCCTTCTTGTTACTGTTTTCCTCAAATCAATAAGAATCCACAAGGTGACAGGGTCAAGATCCGTTGAGGATCCATGAGGAAGTTTCTGAGGCATGAGAGGGGGTGGTCAAGCCTCTGGTGGAATTTAAGGGCAGGAGTTGGGAGATGTCCTCCGGGAGCTCGTCTGGGTCACCCTGCCCAAAGAAAAGGAATGCCTAAAGAGCACCTCTGGGTGTTTAAGAGGCCAGCCTGTTTCTTGTTTGTTTTCCTTAGAATTTTACACACTATAACATATCAAATAGCCATGACAGAACTCGCCACCCAGAAGGTGACATTTCTGAGGCAGTAAATATGACGGATGCCAGCGTGACCTGTCCCCCAGCACCCCCCCCCCCCCAGACAGCCCTCCTGCAGCCAGGATCTAGCAAGCTGTGGGGTAAGGACAGAGCCCCTTCACCAAGTGGCCCCAGGCAGCTAACTAACTTGAAAGGACCAGAGAGGGGACTACGGTTTACCACAGCCGGGTAGGAACGTCTGCCGGAAGCAGTGAAGCCGGCCGCGCCAGCATTTACACATAGAACACCTCTTGGGCAGCCAGGTGTCGTGGGGCACGGACTCACAGTTCCTGAGAAGGAAGAGAGAGGGCGATGCATACGCGGTTTTGACTCCCCCCTCTTGTCCTCTCTGTGCCTCCCCCCTCCATCCCCTAAATGGCTTACTCTTTGCGGGAATCATGCTCACAGTTGCGGCCATAGAAGGAGGGGGGGCAGGCACAGAAGGACCCCAGCATGCAGGTTCCCCCGTTCAGACAGCAAGTTCTGTTTAATGCCTTACCTGAAATGTAAGAAGAGGTGGCTGAGAGGGTGGGGCGACTGAAAAGCTAAGCTCCCGGGAGCAGAGGTTAATACGGTGTTAAGGGCTTGGGCTCCCCGGTCCTCGGAGATGTCTAAATCTTGTGAACCGCACAGAACAGCATTCTTGCTTTTTAGTTGACTCGACTACCTGAGCCTCTGAGCAGAGAAAGCTTTTTCATGCTCAGGCCAGAAGTAGTTCCCAGAGCCCTGGGAATCGGGAGGGAAACTTCGTGCCTCCCGGGGAGGTCAAGACCTCCTGCTGCCGGTCTAGACGCCAGAGCAAGCCCAGTCCTACCATCCGCCCAGCTCCCGAATCAGCTCGCCACCCAGGAGAAAGAGCATCAGAAAGAGAGGAAACAGGATAGATCAGAACAGTGATAGCACACAGTGAATCTAAGGTAAGGGGGGTCTTACTCTCCTGGATTCCTAAGGACGGCACAAACTGGGAAGGCCGGTGAGAAACTGCAGGCTCCTCCCGGGACCGGAGGCGGTCGTCTCTTAAGGGCGGTTCTCTCCTTGCAAGTTCACGGTGGCCCAACCCTTAACGACAAAAATCAACTGGTGGGCTCAGGATTTCAGGCCGGGAGAAAATTGCTGATCAAAATAACAAAAAGTCTCTCACCAGCAACTAATTCCAGTTCAAATGCTTTGGAAATGGCCATGATCAGAATCACACTGGGAAGATGAAATCAGACACCCGTTAGCCAAACAAGGCGAATAAAACCCTTTGCATTAAGAGTCCGCACAAGGACAAGACCACAGACCACTAGGGAGAAATTGTAGAGCCCCACCTTCCCTCCTCCTAACTCTCCTTTCAAACGGATAACTCATGTAACATCAGGGAAAACAATGTGAAAAAAAATCACCTAAAAGCCAAGTCTTTTCAGTATATATCATGACTTCTTAGGCTCTGTCTTCCTAGGGAGCCATAATTTCAAGTAGGCATAAATCTATTAGCTTCGATTTCCCAGAACACATATTCTCCTGCACTTAGATTTCATATAAGAATTTTAAAACGATTGCATGACATTCTCTATAATCAACGAATCACATTTTACAAACTATTTCATTTAAACCAGTCATTTAAAAGATTTTCAGGTTAAAACAAATCCCTCCATGACTCTTCAAGGTTTTGCAAATACCGAATCTATGCCTTCAAACTTCTCAGAAGCAGATTTTTAATCTGGTTGTTGATATTGACCTTTTCTCATCCAAGAGAGGAAAATGCTAGTCCTCTCCGCGGCAGCGCCATTAACCCAACTGAAAATGTTAAAAAGCCCACGCCAAAGCTGGACAAACTCTCTAAGTGTGAAGTTTCGGTCTTTCAGGGAAAAACAGCATCCCTGTTGGCAGCTGGTTTTAAGGTTTGGGCAAGATGAAGCTAAAAGACAGAGAGGCGTAGAACAGTATTTCTGAAGCCGGCAAGCTCCAGTCATCAGAAATTCACATTCAAGATGGGCTCATACCTGCAGGAGAAGCGCTCCATCTTTCTGCCGTCCATAGCTCCTAACCCGTTAGGGGGAAAAAAGATCAGCATGGCTTTCATTCATGGTCGTTGCTAAAACACTCAAAGAAAAATATTAGCTTCCAGAAATGAAAATGGGACTTTAGAAAGAAGAGTATCCCGATGATAAATACGCTTTCCCCAAAAGGTCTCAGGAGGAGCAGGAGCCAGGATGTCTGGGAGACTGAGGGCTCATCACTGAGCTGGATCCTAAGGAATGCTTTGACCTTAGCTGGGGAGCCTGCCCGGCAGGGGCCTCCCCTTCCTCAACAACCACGCGGGGGGGGGGGGGGGGGGGGGCGCAGGTGGGCACGGAGGCGGAGACCCACGCCCATCACCAGGTGTAGCCTCTCCAGGGCAGAGGTGAGGGCGGTGAAGTCCTGGGACAAAGTGGGATGGGAAGGGCAGGGTCTTGTTAAACTGGTTAACTAGCCCTAATGTCTCTATCACTAGTTGCCTCTTAAAAAAAAATCAGATTTACTCTTAAAAAAAAAAAAAAAGCATGGGTGCCTGGGTGGCTCAGTCATTAAGCGTCTACCTTCAGCTCAGGTCATGATCCCAGGTCTTGGGATCGAGTCCTACCTTGGGCTCCCGGCTCAACACGGGGCCTGCTTCTCCTTTTCCCACTAAATAAGTAAGATCTTGGAGTAGGTGACTCCAGACCGGAGTGAGTGGTGGAAAGTGATTTTTTTTAAAGGATTTTATTTATTTATTTGCAAGAGTGAGTGAGAGAGAGAGAGAGAGCAAGCACAAGACAGGGCAGGGATGGTGGGAGAGGGAGAAGCAGACTCCCCACCAAGTAGGGAGCCCAATGTGAGGCTTGATCCCAGGACCCTGGGATGATGACCTAAGCCAAAGGCAGATGCTTTACCCACTGAGCCACCCAGGTGCCCCAAAAGTGATTGCTTTAGTCAGGAAATCCTCAACACCACCGATGGGTCTCACCTCAAGGAGTGATATTTTATTGCCGAGTTTCACTTGAAATTTCCTTTTATCTTTGTTTTTCCCCGAAAAGGGTGTGTTGAGCCGGGTGTTGGGCCCCGGGTGTCCTCCGGTGGAGCCGAGTTGGGTGTGTCTCGCCCAGTTGGAGGAGAAAGATTAGGAAGGCCTCTGAGGGGAAGTTCAGGGTTGCCAGGGGCCCTGGGAGTTCCTGACCCCCTGTGAGTGAGTGTAAATTCCAGGCGGGCGGAATTCCAAGTGCTCTCCGCCTGGATCCCCAAGACACCGGAATTAACCCTGATTCTGGGTCCTTGTGTTACCCCACGACTGGTTATTTGGTGGTTCCTGGGACTCCTCCCCTGCCTCAGGCTGCCGCTGGGGAGTCGAGTCCCTGAGCCGCAGTCCCTGCCTAACGTCTCCGTACTCCAGGTGACGTAATTCGTCATGAGTAGTTTGAGGTATCATTTAATTCTAATTTCTAAAGGGAAAGCCTGGCGTTTCCCCAATGCTGCCAGGCCAAGGGTGTGAGGCTTTTCTGTGCTGTTTTCAGCCATCTCTGTCACACCGTGAGGTCACACCGTGGCAGAAGGGACCTCACACCATTGAGGTCACACCGTGGCAGAAGGGAACGGGGCTGCATCTGGGCCATTCCAGCATCAGTGTCCCCGGTACGCAGGGCATGGACCACAGGTGCTGAGAGGAGCCTTTGATGGCTTCCACACCTGCATCTTGGGGGAATTAAGTTTAAAATAATTTTTACTGGGGAGTAGAGCCTCATCAGAGCAACGGTGGGGTGCATCCCACTTACTTTACTATCTCAGCAATCGGCTGCTGGGTTCCTGCTGAGCTTCAGCTCTCAGTGTGGCCTTTTGACTTGTTAAAGTCTTCAGGTAAGCATGCTGATTTGCATCGGGAATGGGGAGCTTAGCTGGAAGCTCTGGAAGCTCGATGTGGGGGAGGGCAGTGTAAGGAGAAGCCTGACCACCAGCCCCAGGAACTGCAAAGAAGCTGAGTGCAAAGAAAGTACAGTATAGGCATGCTTGCTGTTACCATGCTTCGCCGCATTGTGCTCATCAGATACTGCTTATTTTATTTATTTTTTATTTTTTTATTTTTTGTTCAAATTGAAGGTCTGTGGCAATCCTGTGTTGGCCAGTGGTTCCCGGTCTTTCTCCTTCTCCTTAGGCCTCAAGAATATTGAAATTAGGCCAGTTAATAACCCTATGGTGGCCTCTATGTGTTTAAGGGAAAGGAAAAGTCACATCTTTCCCTTTAAATCAGAAGCTGAAAATAATGAAGGCATGTCCAAAGCCGAGACAGGCTGCAAGCGAAGCCTCCCGGGTAAAACAGTTAGCCAAGCTGTGAACACAAAAGCAGAGTTCTTGAAGGAAATGAAAAGTGGGGTTCCAGGGGACACACAATGGTAATAAAGCCAAACAGCCTTATTGCAGAGAGGGAGAAAGTTTCTCCAGCAGCAAATTCCTAGCCCTGGAATTGCGTGGTTGAAAGGTAGACACGTCTGAGTCATTTTCTAAGAAGTGTGCACCGCTCTCTACATTCCCCCCATATCTGCTCCCCCACCCCACATCCATCTCCTAACCAGCTGGTTGCAAAAAGCATCTTAATTTTTGCTAATTCTGTATGTAAAAATAGTAACCCGTTTTTTTTTTGTTGTTGTTGTTGTTTGTTTGTTTTTTAATTTACGCTGTTGCCCGGGGTTTATTGGATGTTATGTTTCTTTCTCCTTGAGATGGCATAAAATAATTCTTAGAGAACTTGAGCTCACTTTTGCCATTTGCTCTGGGAAGCCCTTGCTTGGCTTCCAAATTAGCCCAGAGCCCCGTCGTGAGCCCACTGCTGGAGTTCACCCTATCTTATCAACACTGTACTGCAAACTGCTTATTTTCCTGAATTTCACCAAGCCTTTCCCCATGCCTTCTCCCTGAGACTAGGAGGTCCAGAAAACTGGTGTGCCATAACTTCAGCTTCCCCAGCCGCCATGCTGTGTCTGCAGGTGCTAATCGACTCCGTCTACCCCATCCCTGGCTGACGGAAATTTCGTTTTAGCCTCCATTTCTCAAAGGAGGGAGGGGGAGGGCAAGGTTGAAAGACCGTGAGAGGCATCATCCGAAAACAACTTGCTTCCCCTATCCAGAGCCAGAAAATACAACAAAGAATGCCGCTCCCCCCAAACAATCAAGGAGAGAAAAAGAAATCCCAAGGGCTCCAAACCTTCCTGATTCTGGGCAACTCCTTCAGGAGAGTTCTTGGTAGAGAAGACAAGATAATCTTCACACACTTACTGGAAAAATCTTCATTGAGACTTTGAGACGTGGCTATGCTTTAGAATTCTTTCCCACCAAAACTCTTCCTCTAATCGTATTCAACAGATATTTACTGACTGGCTGCTCTGCGCTGAGCACAGTGGGGGAGACAGGGTTCCTGCTCCTTAACCACCCCCTCCTTCTGCCCTAAGACAAGCCCAGAAATCTATGCCAAGTGCCCTTTTACTTTTATCAAAACTCTGCTGATGGGGAGGGAGTGGTCACTTCCCGAGGGCCCCTGACCAAGTCCTGGCTCCAGCAGAGAGCTGGTTTCACAAGACCTGGAGAATCTCATTTAAAAGTCCTTCTTAAGTGGATTTGGGATGTGATTGCATCTGGGCATTCTTCACAGCTCTTGATGGTTTTGAAATGGATCAAGAGCAAGTGGAAGTCCAAGGCTGAGATGCAAATCCCAAGTGGTATCAGAAATCAATTACAGTGAGGCTTCCTGAATGCAAACGGCCCCGGGAAACTTTGAAGTTGTGCCCCACTCTGGAGACAGCCTATCCAGGCTGCCCTTCTGAGTTATGGCCACGGCGATAATCCTTGGATGTTGTGTCAGTGTTAACCCACTTGAGTTCGTCAGAATTTGTTATTATCCAGCAATATAGAAGGAATGCAAACACTTGGAACTTTTTTTTATTGAAGTATATCATGCACTCATAAAAATGTACAAATAACAAGGGTTGTAGGTTAATAAATTTTTCCAAAGTACCACGTAACCACTACCCAGGTCAAGAGTAAGAATATTGCTAGAGGGGCGCCTGGGTGGCTCGGTTGGTTGGGCTCAGGTCATGATCCCGGAGACCCGGGTTCGAGTCCCACATCGGGCTCCCTGCTCAGCGGGAGGCCTGCTTCTCCCTCTCTCACTCCCCCTGCTTGTGTTCCTTCTCTGGCTGTTTCTCTCTGTCAAATAAATAAAAAATCTTAAAAAAAAATTAAAAAAAAAAAGAATATTGCTAGAACCCCAGAAGTCTATCTCTCACTTCCCCAAAGCTAACTAATCTATCTATCTATCTATCTATCTTTCTTTCTTTCTTTCTTTCGTCTTTTTTTAAGATTTTATTTATTTCTTTGACAGAGAGAAGCACAGCCAGAGAGGGAGCACAAGCAGGGGGAGAGTGAGAGTGGGAGAAGCAGGCTTCCCGCTGAGCGGGGAGCCTGATGCAGGGCTCAATCCTAGGACTCCAGGATCATGACCTAAACTGAAGGCAGATGCCTAACGAATGAGCCACTCAGGTGCCCCTAATCTTCTCATTTCTAATCCCATAGACTGGTTTCTCCCTTGTTTGGAACTTTGTCTAATCCCAAGTGTGTGTGTGTGTGTGTGTGTGTGTGTGTGTGTGTGTGTGTCTGCTTCTTTTTGCTCAATGTTACCCTGGGGGAGGCATCCATGTTATTTGTAGAAGTTTGGTCTTATTCACCACTGTGTGTGTGTGGTGTCCATTGCATTGAATCTACACAAAGACTCAACACTGCTTTATTGGAAAGATCATTCTTACATCATTGCTCAACAATGACATTTTGCAACAGGAATCATTTGTTCATGTGTTGAGTTTTTTCTTTTTTTTTAATGTCTTATTCTGTTGCCTTATTCTGTTTGATTAGCCTCTTTGTCTCTTGTAGAACACACACACACACACACACACACACACACACATTCTTCGCCAACAACACAATTCAAAATGTAGACAATCCAAAGGACTCTAGAGATAAACTATGGAACTTCAGAAGTGTTCTGAGCTTAATTGGTGTTGTCCTGAAATGTACATGTTGAAGTCCTAACCCCTAGAACCTCAGAAATGCCTGTTGGAGATAGGGCCTTTGATGAGGTAGTTAATTAAGGTAAAATGAGCTCATGTGGGTGGGTACATGATGGGTGTCCTCACAAGGAGAGGAGATTAGGACTAAGGTGTGTGCACACACAGGGAAGACCATGTGAGGACCCAGGGAGAAGACGCCCACCTGCAAGCCAAGAAGAGAGGACTCCGAAGAAACCAAACCTGCTGACACCTTGATCTTGGACCTCTAGTCTCCTGAACGGTGAGAAAGGAAATGTTTGTTGTTGAAGCCTTAGGTCTGTTGTATTTGCTATGTAGCACTGGCAAATTTACATAGTAAGTAAATTTCACAAGGGTACTGGATGCAAGATCAACGATGAGAGTCGGCCACCTGGAAGAGGGCACGCCCACTCAACCATGCCTGCAACTTGATCTTGGATTTCCAGCTTTCCAGCTTCCAGAGCCATAAGAAATAAATTCTTTTTGTTTATAACCCACCCCATGTATAGTACTTTATTATAGCTGCCCGAACGGATGGAGACAGTGTGTGAACAGGCATGATGCTGGTAAATCTGACAGTGTAAGGCCACAAAGGGGATTAACCAGACATGACACCGAGCAGACTAGATCATCCAGAACTGGATCCTTCGGGCTAGAGTAAGCCTACAGTGAATCCTAGATTTTAAAAACAGGGGAAAAATGGCATTTTTTTTCCAGCTCAATTTCTGGGTCTGTATTTGTATTTGCCTTTCTCCTTAACCACTCATGAAAATCACCATGTCAGAAATCCACTGTCTTCTTTCATCTCTAGATAAGCCGTTCAGGTTTTCCTGACCAGGTTTCCCCCAGAGCTCTATAGAGGCTCAGGTATGGTTTGATAAGATTTGTCACTGATGTGAACTTTGTTATTAGTGGGTGCGCCTTGCGTCCATGTTCCAGGTCACACTGTACCAGCCTGATGACAACAACCAAGGTCATGCTTCTTGGAGTTTCTCAACAAATATGTTGAAGGCAGGGGGTGGAAGGGGGAAGGTAATCAATTAATTTATTAATTTTTTCCATAACCCAGCCACCCTATCCCTTCCCCCAACCCTGTCACTGCCTTTCCATACATCTCTTTCTCTCCTGAAGCAGGTCAAGTAATGTTTATTCATTCATTTGTTGCTTTCACCATGTGCCAGGTAACCGGTTAGGTGGGATGACTACTAAGATTGAAAGGAAGGACGGTTCCTATCCTCAGACCCTTACAGTTGAGAGGAAATGAACATGTAATTGAGTGCGTTTCACCAATGTTAGTGGGTCTGTGCTGCTGATGGCGGAGCAGCAAAAGAAGGGCTCATTTTTCCAGAGGTGAGGGGTCAGAGAGGGGACCAGGTACAAGAGATGGGCTGGGCCTGGATGAAGGAGGGAACAGGAAGGGGCGTGGTTGAGCTGGAGGTATGTGATGGGGCAGGCTGGTGGCCTGTGAGACCTGGAGGTCAGCAAGGGATGGGCTGGGGGTGGGGGCGGGTCCTAGAGACCCTAAACACCTAGAATTTTGCCTTTTAACGTAGCACTGTGAAGAATCCAGCAAGAGAGTCATCCGAGCAGGTCTGCATGTTGGGGAAGATCTCTTTAGCGTCAGAGGGACCTAATGTTGGTACAGAACTGCAAATGACTATTGAAATAGGGCAGGAGCTAGCGGCTGGAGAAATGGGCACTGGGGGCGGGCTGGGTAAAATCAGTAAGCTCTACAGAGATTCAGTAGGACGGAGATTCAGTAGGACGAGGGAGTAGTGACTCGCTCTGAGGGCAATGTGCAGTTTCTGGTTTCCTAAGGGCTTAGAAAAAAAGAGATCGATGTATATAAAAAAGGGCAAACAGGCTTCTGGATGCAGCACGGTATCTCAGGGAGGTCACTGGTGTTCCCATGTTCACCTGCCTCGCAGCCTGCTCAGTGAAACGAATGGAATGATGCTTCTCAGTCAGTGTGGTGGCCAGTGTGTGACGAGATTACAGAAAATGCTGAATGTCATTTCTGCGACATTAAGGACAGTGGTACCTTTTATCTCCTGTTTCGTTTCTGGTATTTTTCATGGTTAGATATGTCATAAAGCACCCAAAACTGTGCCCGGCATACAGTAGGCACCCAAAAAGTGTGAGCAATGATCCGTGTTGTGTGTGTGTTTTGTTCTTTTGTTCTGTCTTGACTTTGTGCGTATGTGCTTCATTTTTATTTGTTTATTTATTTATTTATTTATTTATTTATTTAAGATTTTATTTATTTGACAGAGAGAAACACAGCTAGAGAGGGAACGCAAGCAGGGGGAGTGAGAGAGGGAGAAGCAGGCTTCCCGCCAAGCAGAGAGCCCGATGTGGGACTCGATCCTGGGTCTCCGGGATCATGACCTGAGCCGAAAGGCAGTCGCTTAACCAACTGAGCCACCCAGGCGTCCCTATTTATTTATTTAAAAAAAATATTTTATTTATTTAAGACAGAACGAGTGAGAGAGAGCGGAGAAGGTCAGAGGGAGAAGCAGACTCCCCCCAGAGCCAGGAGCCCAATGCGGGACTCGATCCTGGGACTTCAGGATCATGACCCGAACTGAAGGCAGTGGCTTAACCAACTGAGCTACCCCAGTGCCCCTTATTTTATTTTATGTATGTATGTATGTATGTATTTATTTATTTATTTAAAGATTTTATTTATTTGACAGTGAGAAGCACAGCTAGAGCGGGAACACAAGCAGGGGGAGTGAGAGAGGGAGAAGCAGGCTTTCCGCAGAGCAGGGAGCCCGATGTGGAGCTCGATCCCGGGTCTCCGGGATCATGACCTGAGCTGAAGGCAGTCGCTTAACCAACTGAGCCACCCAGGCGCCCCTTATTTTATTTATTTTTAAAGATTTTATTTATTTATTTGACAGAGATTACAAGTAGGTAGAGAGGCAGGCAGAGAGAGGAGGAAGTAGGCTCCCTGCTGAGCAGAAAACCCGACGTGGGCCTCGATCCCAGGACCCTGAGATCATGACCTGAGCCAAAGGCAGAGGCTTTAACCCACTGAGCCACCCAGGTGCCCTAAGATTGGCATTCTTGATGATTTCAGTTTGGCTGAGTGGGAATGACAGTCTCATCTCAATAGACCGGAGTCATTGGCAAAATTGTTCTCCAGGGGGCGCCGGTGAGCATCATGGCCAAAATGCCCGGGGACCACAGAGATGTGTGGTCGGTGTCCAGGACGCAGATCACACCTCTCCGCGCGCGGCGGACCTGGCACAGATCGGCGTTCTGGCCCCTGCAGTTGAATAACTGGATTTGGGAAGAGGTTCGGCCTCCTCCCAGAGAAAAACTACATGAAAGTCTTAGAGAGGGTGCCGTAAGCTGACCCTGGCTTCTCCCCGCCTCCGTGGCCTGTCTTGGTAGTGAGGGAAGCAGCCCCAGGATGGCCCCCTGGGTCACACACAGACACCACCCCCACCCCCCACCCTCCCCCCGCCCCGTCTAGGCTCTATTCCTCAGGGACTGCAGCCCAGTGGAAATGCCATGCCAGCCCCTGTGTGAGATTCAAGGTTCTGGCTAGTCACGTTAGCAAAGTAGAGAATTGGGTAAAATTGACTTTTATGATATATTTTGATAGCACCCAGTGTAGCCCAAATAGTATCATTTAGCCATGTGGTTAATGCAAGTGACCATAAGATGGGGGTAGGGCGAGGCTCCTGGGGGGTGTGGCTTTCAGCAGCACCTGCCAAGCGGTAGGGAGGGCCCTCCCCCAGGGCTCCTTCTTCGGCGGGAAGCATTTGGGAACGGTCACTACAGTAGGAAGAATCGGTTTATAACATTTTGGGTTTTTCATTCTTCTAACATTAGATCACGGTAATGACAGGCCGACAGGCGCGTGACACCAGGGATTTACTTGGAAAAAGGCTTTGCAGTGCGTGTGACTCAGAGTTCCCACAGACGTCCTAGGCTCAGAATGGCTATGAGGTGAGCACTCGGCCCCATGGCCATCTGGGCGTGGTTGTGTGTGGGGGCCCCTCAGATCAGGGGCAAACATGGGGGCCCTTCTGGGGAGATGCCAAAGCTCTGAACTGCACTTGGTGAGAGGCTCCAAGGCCAGCTGGAGCTGACTGGCGTAAAAAAGCGCCCAGCTCTGAGGAAGTAGATGGGGTTGGTAATAATAAAACTGTGTAAGAGTTGGGGAGGAAAGGAGACCCTGGAGGGCGAAGACCACAGGTCGCAGACCTACCTCCTTCCCCTTGGGAACTCAGAAACTACAAGTTCGTTCTTTCTTTTTTCTTTTCTTTTTTAAAAGCTTTTATTTATTTATTTGAGAGAGGCAGAGAGTGCTTGAACTGGGGGGAAAGGAAGAAGTAGATCCCTGCAGAGCAGGGAGCCCAATGTAGGGCTCCATCCCAGGACCCTGGGATCATGACCTGAGCTAAAGGCAGATGCTTAACTGACTGAGCCACTAAGGCACACACCTTCCTTCCTCTTTTTTCTTTCTTCTTCTTCTTCCCCTTCTTTTTTCCCCCCAAGATTTAATTAATTAATTAGTTGATTAATTAATTATATTAATTGCTATCCCCAAGGAGGGGCTCCAGCTTACAACCCTGAGAACAAGAGCCACATGTTCCACTGACGGAGCCAGCCAGGCACCCCTGGAAGTTCTTCCTGGACACAGCCAAGAGATGCAGCATCTGAACACAGTGAGTTTAATACAATAATAACAATTCCTTGTATTAACATAAGTACATTGTATGTTTTAAAATACTTCCTGATTCACATCCCTGCCTGTGAATGGAAGAGACTGTGGAACAGGCTGAATGAAATATGATTACTGGACCTCACCCCAGACCGATTGAGTCAGAACGTCCTAGGAGGAGAGGGGTCCACGGGGGTCACGGGGAGCCAGTCCTGGGTACCACTGAGTACCACTGCCCCAGACTGTGCTGATTCTAGGTCCTTAAGGTCCCTTGCGCTGGGCTCCCTGGGCCAGAAGCTTTGGCATCCCCAGGAGCTTGTCAGGGAGACAGATTCTGCACCCCTCACTGGCCTCCTGGGTCAGATTCTGCACTTACTAAGATCCTAGGTGGTTTGGGTGGAAGGTTGCCAGATAAAATACAGGACACCCGGGAATACTGAAATTTCGGATAGACCACAAATAATTTTTAAGTATGACTCATGCAATATTGGAAACACACTTATATTGCAAAATTACTTGTGGTTTATCTGAAATTCAAATGCAACTGAAAGTATTTTCATTTGCTAAGTTTCTCAGTCTTATTTGGGAGCACATTGCAGACCAAGGAGCCTGGGCTGAGCAGTGACCTGATCTCATAAAGGATGCCCATTGTATATTTGAATATATTGGGGGAAAATATTTTTCCACTCAAATATGATTGAGCTTTTGAATAGTTAGCCTTCTTATAAACTGGAAAACTATTTAAGTAGTGTTTGACCTGAAACTACCTTTTCAATTCATATTCTTTGGTTCAGAACACCATAGACAAAACAAAGCAAAAACCAAACGAAGCAATTACTAAATAGGAAACCTACATTATGTAGGAGAAAAATACTGTTCAAATTCTAAGTAATAAAAAACTTAGAAAACATGCAACACTTTAGAGGTAGGATTTAATATTGTCACAGAGATTTATTTGATTCCCACCAACGTGGTTTACAATTTAAAATGATAATTTATTAAAGTCTTTTTTGCCCATTAAAGTAAAAAATATTGAAAAAATTAAATTTCAATATAGGTAACTTGTGGTGTTATATTAGTTTCAGGTGTATGACATAGTGATTCAACACTTCCGTACATCACCCAGGGCTCATCCCGGCGAGTGTGCTCCGTAATCTCCACCACATAGCTCACCCATTCCCCACCTACCTCCCCCTGGTAACCAGCAGTTTATTCTCTGTAGCTAAGAATCTGTTTCTTGGTTTGTTTCTCTCTTTTTTCCTTTGCCTGTTTGTTCCACAGATGAGTGACATCATATGATATTTGATAGACTGATTTCGCTTAACATTATACTCTCAAGCTCCTTCCATGTCCTTGTAAATGGCAAGATTTCATTCTTTTTATGGTTGAATAAAATGGACACTTGAGCTGCTTCCATATCTTGGCTATTATAAATAATGCTGCTATGAACAGTGGGGTGCATGTATCCCTTTGAATTAATGGTTTTGTCTTTTTTTTTTATATATAAATATCCAGTAGTGTGATTTCTGGATCGTAGGGTAGTTCTATTTTTAATTTTTTGAGGAAACTCCATACTGTTTTTGCATAGTGGCTGTTCAACTTTGCTTTCCTACCAATAGTGCATGAGGGTTCCTTTTTCTCTATATTCTCACCAACATTTGCTGTTTCTTTTGATCTTTATTTTAGCCATTCTGGAAGATGTGATATCTCATTGTAGTTTTGTATTTCCCTGATGACTGATGTTGAGCATCTTTTCATGTGTCTGTTGGGCATCTGAATGTCTTCTTTGGAAAAATATCTGTTCTTGTCTTCTACCCATTTTTTAAAAAAATATTTTATTTATTTATTTGACAGAGAGAGAGAGAGAGATCACAAGTAGGCAGAGAGAGAGAGGAGGAAGCAGGCTCCGTGCTGAGGGCCTCGATCCCAGGACCCTGAGACCATGACCTGAGCCGAAGGCAGAGGCCTCAACCCACTGAGCCACCCAGGTGCCCTCTTCTACCTATTTTTAATTGGATTGGTTTTTGGGTGTTGAATTGTATCAGTTCTTTATATATTTTGGGTTCTAACCCTTTATCTGATATGTCATTTGAAAATATCTCCTTCCATTTTGTAGGTTACCTTTCAGTTTTTTGATCATTTCCTTTGCTGTGTAGAAATTTTTTATTTTGATGAAGTTCCCATAGTTTATTTTTGCTTGTGTTCCCCTTGCCTCAGGAGACCTGTCTAGAATGACATTGCTATGACTGATGTTAGAGACATTACTGCCTGTGTTTCTCTTCTAGGGTTTTTATGGTTTCAGGTCTCACATTTAGGTCTTTAATCCATTTTGAGTTTATCTTTGTGTATGGTGTGACAAAGTGGTCCAGTTTCATTCTTTTTTTTTTTTTTAAAGATTTCATTTATTTATTTGACAGAGAGAAACACAGCCAGAGAGGGAACACAAGCAGGGGGACTGAGAAAGGGAGAAGCAGGCTTCCCGCCGAGCAGGGAGCCCGATGTGGGACTCGATCCCGGGTCTCCAGGATCATGACCCGAGCCGAAGGCAGTCGCTCAACCAACTGAGCCACCCAGGCACCCCCAGTTTCATTCTTTTGCTCAAATTCTTTGATCATATGTAGCTGGTCAGTTTTCCCAACACCATTTGTTGAAGAGACTGTCTTTTTTTCCATTGCATATTCTTTCCTGCTTTGTTGAAAATGGATTGGCCATATAATTGTGGATTTATTTCTGTGTTTTCTGTTCTGTTCCATTGATCTCCGAGTCTGGTTCTGTGCCAGTACTACAATGTTTCGATCACTACAGCTTTGTAATATAACCTGAGGTCTGGAATTGTGTTGCTTTGGCTGTTTGCGGTCTTTTGTGATTCCATATACGTTTCAGGATTGTTTGTTCCAGTTCTATGAAAAATGCTTTTGGTATTCTGATAGGGATTGCATAAAATGATAGTTTAATTATAAATGTCAACACATAGAATATAATGCCTTCAAAATCCAACTATTTTGTAGTTAGAGTTATTATGCCTATATTAGACAAAGGGTGTTTTTCTGTTTAGGGTGAAGGTGTATGAGAAGTCTGTTGCCTGGAAGTGGGGGAGGTTGTAAGGACCCTCGTGAAACAGGCAGGGTGAGGGCTGGGCAGGGAGCATGGAGGTGGGGGATGCAGGGAAGTGGGAGCGAGTCCTGATTAACTGATCATCAGACTGTCACAGTGTTAGATATCAGCGAAGCAGCTTTGCCCAATTAGTAAAGATCACTAAAGAGAATCTAAATTCGCATATGTTTTAGGAACTTTAAAAGAAAAGCAAGGTCAGGGGCGCCTGGGTGGCTCAGTTGGTTAAGCAACTGCCTTCAGCTCAGGTCATGATCCTGGAGTCCCAGGATGGAGTTCCGAATCAGGCTCCCCTCTCAGCAGTGAATCTGCATCTCCCTGTGCCCCTCCCCACCCATGCTCTCTCTCTCATTCTCTCTCTTTCAAATAAATAAAAT
>PITA01004736.1:7619-119731 GCA_004023965.1 Spilogale gracilis
TCTCCCTACCGCAGGCCACACACTCCCTTCTCCCAGTCCCTCCTGTTCCTGATCAAGGAGGATGCCCGCCCCCCCCCACTCCGCCCTACTGCATGCTGCAAGTTATCAGGCCACACCCCCTCCCGGTTCCTCCCAGGGATGCAGCCCTTGATGCTCCTTAGATGGCCCTTTGTCCCTGGCTGGCTGGCCAGGCACCCATTGTTGGTCCTGTGAACACAGCCTCTGTCCACCCAGCCCAGCCGCGGGTGCTCAGACGTGCCTGGGACCCAGGCAAGGCTGGGTGGGCAGGGCCCAGGGAGCTCAGACCCAGCGCGGGGGGGGGGGGGGTTGCTGGCAGGCAGCACCCCTCAGGCCAGCCTGGCAGTGCCAGGCTCCTGGCCACACAGAGCCTACAGACACCCCTCTCCCCATCCAGTCCCAGCTCCATCCCTCCGCTTGTCCAGGACTCTGCTTTCAGGCCTTGAAGCCTGGTCCCCTCCCTGCCTTCAGGTCCACCTCCCCAACTTGCCCAGCCTTCTGTCCATCCCCACAGGCCCTGCCAGCCTCCAGCCTCTTCACCACCCTCTCCAGCTGCCCCAGGAGTCCAGAAGCCTGGGTGGGCACAAGAGAACCCCGGGGCCACCTCACCATGAGGATGTCCGCAGTGATGGCCCAGTTAGAAAAGAGTAGTGTCTCCCCAACAAAGATGCAGATCTGTCCAGGAGAGACCACAGCAGCCATCAGGGCTCTCCACCTGGCTGGCAGGGAGCCCCCCAAGCCTCCCACCCCTCCCTGGGGTCTGCATCTCCCGGCACAGGCTCACAGGGATTTGCGAATACAGAGGGACTTCAAAGCAGGCCAGCAGCCTGGAATGATGCCCAGGGCCCTGGACAGAGCAGGGGGACTAGCGGGCAGCCCACAGGAGCCTCCCCATGGGGATGGGCCCTGAGAGCCAGACTGCACTTCCCACGCCAGAGGCTGCCTGCCGACCTGGGCACCCCCCACTGCACTCACGTAGGCGCCCACGATGCTACTCTTGGCAGCCACAAAGATGAGGCAGATGAAGATGGCCGAGCCCAGCATGCCCACGGCACACACCAACGGGTCGGCCCGCTGGGTCCGCAGGCGGCACCATCGTGTGGCTCCCGCTCCTGTGACCACTCCCAGAAAACCGGTGAAGCAGGTGATGGCCCCAAAGATGAGGCTGCGGGGACAGAGGGCCAGCGGGCACGGGTCGGCGGGGGGCAAGGCCAGGACAGAGCGCTCCCCCCCCACAATGCCCATCACCGCTCCCCTCCTACCTGTCCTTGGCCCCGCACGGCGGGCTGCCACATGCCCCCGCAGTCTTCTGCACGACCTGGGCGCGGTGTAGGTACAGCGGAATCCACATGCCCAGGGCCCCCGTGGCGAAGGACACGGCCGACGTGGCCAGGGAGGAGAAGACGTAGCTGCGGCTGGAGAGGAGAGAGGCCAAGCGGCACTGAGTGGGGTGATGAGCGCCAGCCCCGAGGGCAACCCGGTAGGGAGGGTTCCTCCTTCCCCACCTCCACCCCCGGCTCCCCAGCCCCGCTGCCCCCCAGGCCCCTCCGGGCGGCACTCACTTGCGAATCAGGGCCTTCATGTCACGGAGCCACGAGGTGTGCACCTGGAGCTGTCCCCCGAGGGGGTCGGCATGTCCTCTCTTGGTGGCCGGGACCAGGATGAGGATGAGTGTGCCTGTGATCATGCCCACGATGGGGGACACCTGGTGGGGCAGGAGCACAAGCTAGGAGCTCCCGCAGGGGGACAGGGGGCAGGATGGGAGGGTGCTCAAGGATGGATGGAGGCAGGGGGACAGACAGAGAGCCAGTGGGCTGCTGGATAAATTAATGAGTGGAAGACCAGAGAGATGGGTGATGGACAGAAAGACAGGCAGAGGGACCAAGGCACCAGCCCCCCAACCCAATGGACAGGCCCGTCCCCACCCCCATGAGGCCTGCCAGCCCACGGGTGGGGGATTTCCTCTGCATGCACCCCCATCAAGAAATTCCACGGAGGCTGCTTCCTTCCTGCTTTTGAGGAAAAAACACTTTGTCTTAAGCTTCCGTTCCTCTGCGAGACTGGGGATCTCTGTTTCCTCTGATTGCACTGTCCTGGGGCCTTGGCAGACTCGCCCGAGTCCTCCCTCAGGACAGGAAGGGGCTCCAGACCCGGGGCCCCCACACAGAGGTTGCCCGGCCTCCCCCAGCCCAGGGCCAGGCTGGAGCAGGAAGTGCCCTCGCTGACCTGGGACATCCAGACACGTGCGAGGCCGTCCCTCGTCCTGTCCGAACAGGCCCGGCTCCCCAACACCCCCAACATGCTGCTCTCAGGGGGCAAGTCTGGGGAACCCCGGGCAAGCACAGGTCGGGAGTGTCCTTACCCGCAGGGCCCAGTGCCAATCTCCGGCGGCCTGCTTGACGCTGGAGCCTGTGATGTACCCCAGGCCGCTGCAGAGGAGACGGCACCGTGAGGCTGGTGCGGGGGGCACTCACGGTATGTGAGGCAGCCTCCCGCCCCCCGCCCCCTGCAGGCATGGCTCCAAGCACAGCTGCCATGCACCCAGGCCACAGAGTGCCCACCTCAGGGAGAGGCGGTGGTGGGACACCCACAGGAACCTGCCGAGACCCTCACCTGCCAAGCGGGATGGCAAAGTAGAAGACAGACAGCATGAGCGTGCGCGTGTTCTTGGTGAAGAGATCACCGATGATGGTGGGCGCGATGGTAGAGTAGCTGGCCTCGCCGATGCCCACCAGGCCCCGGGACAGGACCAGCAGCCAGAAGTGCTGTGGGATCAGCAGACAACAGGGCCTTGCTCTCAGGCCCCAGGCCGGCTCACGGGCAGTGGCTGGCTCCAGGTCCCGGCAGGAAACAGCTGCATGGGTGGCCCACATAGACCCCTCAGGGCCTACTCTGCCTCCTCCCAAGGGCAGGACCTCCTCCCTGGGCCCAAGCCCCATCTCGGGAGCCACACGTCCCCCCACCACCGGGCAGGGCAGCCGGGCTGAGTCTGGCACCACGGGGCGCCCCACGTGCACAAGGAGCAGGCAGGGCAGCCAGTGGGCTCCGCGCCCCCCCACTCCCACACACACATCAAAGAGCACAGCCCAGCTGAGCTAGGAAGGGTGGGGCTGTGCCAGCTGCCAGGGGTCCTCCCCTTTGATGTGGACCTGGCCCCTCCATTCCCCCCCCCACCCTGCTGCCCAAGGCCTGAGAACCCAGCGTGGTCATCTTTCCCCAGCCCCACCCTAACCACCCATCCAGCTGGCTTCGCCCACACGCTGCCCTCCTCTGAGTCTCCCGCTTCCCTCTCTCCCTCCATCTGCCCGACTTCATCCAGGCTTGCTCCCTGCATCGCTGGACCACCTGTCCAGCCCTGCACCTCACCTCTGTCTCTGGGTGCCCTGCCTCCTCACCTCAGCCCCTCTCTTGGGGGCTCAGCTGCCCACTGCCTGGGCCTACTTTGCTGCAGGTGTCTGTCTTGTCTTGATCTCTGTGAGCACTGAGGTATCGTGGGTGTGGACCCTTTATGGCATGCGTGACCTTGAGCACTCTTCGTCACTACACCTTCCACTCTGTTGGTGGGGCCTGTTAGATCTGACGCTCTCCAGCCTGGCGATTGTCCCCTGACGGTCTCAGGATTGCATACCTTGCTCAGAAAGGCCTGCCCCATCCCAAAATGACGACCGTATTTCCTAATGCGTCGTTTGCTAGGTCTTAGAGATTCCCTCATTCTCCCTGGCATGAGCGCACGTGGACCATCCCACACCATACCCGGGAAGCGGTGACATGGTACACCCATGTCGTACATACACACCATGCCTCACGCCAGGGCCCTACCTTGTTCCGCACACACCTAATTGCACTGTATCCTCCACGTGCCTTTAAAACACGCACCCCAGATGATCCATTCCATGCCCCCTGCCCCACACCTTGCTTTGCCCTCATTCACTGGAAGCCCATTTACGCGGCTTGATATAGATGTAGTTCATACTCCCTGCAGAAACACACCTGCTTGGTCTGCACGTGCCCCCTCTTCGGCAATGAGTCCATCAAGAGGGCAATGTCCACGGGCGGGGGTTGCTCTCCGGGACGTGCACCTCGCAGCAGCCAGTAGGGGCGCACAAGGCCAACTTTGCAAATCCTGACGCTTGGCTCTCTGAAGAAGCCCCGCCAAGTCGCACTGTCTGTAGCAGCTTTGGTAACACTTGCCCATGTGATGGGTGTGAAACAGCATCTCATAGTTGCGGCGATTTGCATCTCCCTGGCAACGGGAGTCTTTCCTGCTGGGTTATTTGGCCTTTTCTTGTGGATTTATCATTTTGGATTTTTATACTTTGCTTTTTATTTCCACTTGTCTGGAACTAATTTTGAAATATGGTCTACCTTTCATCCAGACGGACAGGCCAGGCTGCCTGAGCCACGTGAGGTGCCCCTGTGACCCGACCCTGGGCCCCGGCAGAAAGGGCTTCTCTGCCGGCCTGCTGTTGGGGGTTAGAATAGCATGCCATAAGGACCGATGGCACAGGCCCCTTCCACGGTAATCTCTCACCAGGTTCCTGGCTGTTCCTGGGCATTTCCTCTGCCAAATCAACTTCAGAATCACACCTACAAGGCCTGTGGAGAACCCCCATGGGGCTCAAACTGGGAGTGCAGGGACTCCACAGACTAACTGGGGTGACCTGTCTCTCTACCTCCACCCGCCCTCCTGTACCCCCAGAGCCGCTGGCATCGTGGTCTGGAACTCATGGCTCCATCCCGGAAGTGGCACAGCGGGTCAGAGGACCAGTGGCCTGGCCAGGGGCAGGGCAAGGCCCAGATGACCCCAGAGGCATCTGGTCCAGGCCCCATTTTTGACCACGGCCCGAAGCCCACCTGGGCCCGATTCTCCTCCACAAAGTCATTCCCTAAGCCTGCTGGTTCCTCTGCCCCTGCCTCCAGCCTCTCCCCAGTCCCTGTCCATGTGACTTACCCTGGCCCTCGAGACAAGACCAGATAACCTCTCCAGCCTCTCCCCAGTCCCTGTCCATGTGATTTACCCTTGCCCTCGAGACAACCTGACCCCTGAGGCTCTCCATGACCTGGTTCCTGCCTTCCTTTCCAGCCAAAACACTCTCTTTGTTTGGAGACCCACACACACACACACACACACCCTACTGTTACTGCTTCCGTGGCTTTGCTCCCTCTGTCTATCCTACCCACCAAAGGGCTTCACCTCCCTGTCCTGCCCTCCCAGCTCAAACACCACCTCCTCGGGAAAGCCTTCCCTAGCCCCAGGGTTTTCCAGAGACCGCTGTCTCTTCAGTGAAGACTCTCAGCACTTGGCACATCATGGAGGCTGTGAACATGGGGGACTCCTGTCCCGTCTTCCCATGCCCAGCCTGCGTGCTCCCAAGGACAGGGACAGGGTCCTCTCCTTTATGCCCGAGGCCGAAAGGTCCTTGAGACAGATCCTGGTCTTCTCTCTTTCCTTTGTCTCCCTCCATAGCAAGCACCACATGACTATCCTGCTTCTGCTTGCACACTCCCATCCTGAGATGGGAACTCACTACCTCTCAGTGCAGCAAGTCTCCCTCGTGGAAGAAAGAACAGAAACTATGGTCTGTTGAAGCCGCTGTGTTCCAGGCCCTGGGCACGTGAACCTTCAAGCTGAGAATTCTTTCCATTTCACGGATACAGAAACTGAGGCTCTCCAGATCATAAGGCTGAACAGACCACAGAGTCAGGACATTCAGTCCCAGACTATGGGAATTGATGGAGAAACACCTTCCTTATGCTGAGGCGATGACTGCTGCCCTTGGACTCTGACCCGAGCAGTCAGCTGGTTACTGGACAAAGAACAAACTATGTGTGGGGAGCCTAGCTGGTCAGTCCATAGAGCACACATCTCCTTACCTCAGGGTCGTGAGTTCGAGCCCCATGCTGGGCACAGAGTTTACTTAAAAAACAAACAAACAAAAAAAACAGAAAAGGAGTAAACTGTGCAAGGCACAGAGAGGTGCAGTGACTCACCTGGGGTCACACAGCACAATGATGGCAGAGCTCGGACTAGAACCAGAGGTTCCTGACTCCTAGACCAGACTAGTTCTGCTGTTCTTGCATCCTCCCCAAATCAGAGGCAGCTCAGAAAGAGGAGGCCCCGCAGGGCTGCGAATGCCCTGGCTCCAGCCAGCACAGGGAAGGCCCTCCCTGTCTGCAAGACCAGCTTCCACAAGGACCCGAGTGCCCTCATCCCACAGCCCTTGGAGGACAGATGCCATCCAGGGCTCGAGCAAAGAGGCTGGAACCCCAGCCTGAAGGAAGACAGGTCAGTGAGAGTAGCTGGCACCAGAGGGAGCAGGACGTGAGGCAGGACTGCAGGAATGCTGGGGAGGAAGCCCGACAGGCCTCACCTGCTGGGGGATGAAGGAGCTGGAGAAGGTGACCGCGGACCAGAAGAAGATGCCACAGCTGAGGATCACCTTCCTGTTGAAGCGGTCACCCAGGTAGCCGAAGATGGGAGCGGCCACCATGAAGCTGCAGATAAACACTGTGCGAGAAAGTGGGTGCGTGCTGGGGGGCAGGCTCCCCAAGGCTTCTCCCCACCCTGCCCAGACCCAGGTCCCCACGCCACCCAGCCCGAGCCCAGGGTCCAGGGGACAATCCTCGGGTGGGACCAGGGGCCCACACCGCCCTGCCTCAGCCCAGCTGCCCATACTTCCTAGCCCAAGCCCAGGGTCTAGGGGACAACCCTTGGCTGGGGCCCAGCTTCAGCCCAGCTGCCCGTACTGCCCAACCTGAGCCCAGGGTTAAGGGGATAACCCTCGGCTGGGGCCAGGAGTGGAGAAGGCAGTCCCAGGAGGCCCACCTGGGCCAGGTGGGGGCCCCAGGGGTGGTGATCCTGCAGGCCCACCCACTTTGCTGCAGGCCCAGCTGGTCCAGTGGGCAAGCCCTTGAGGAAGCCGTGAGACACGGAAGATGGGTTTGGTGAGCCTGGTGCAATGCCAGGAGCCATGCCGGGATCTCCCCACGTGGCATCTTGTGTTCACTCCCAAGCCCATCCCACCTCACAGAAGTGGGGAGATGAGACTTGCCCAGATAACCTTGCCCGGCCAAAGCCCCACAGCGCTCTGATCCCCTGACTCTGGAGCCTGTTCCTTGTACCTCTCCTGCTGCTCCCCTTATTGCCCTTGGGAAAGGTCAGAGAAGGGAAGGGCCCCGCCCAAGGTCACACAGCACAGCAGAGTACAACTGGGCCTGGAGCCCCCATCTCCTCGTCTCCTCTCTCACTCCCAGCAGGCTGCCGATGCGTCCCTGACCTCTGCCAACACGCTCTTTGTTCACTCACTCACTCATCTGTTCATCAAAATGAACAAAAATTCCTGTCTTCTTGGGCAGGAGAAACCGATGATAAAAGGAAAACTGTAATGTGTCACACGGTGACAAGTACCAAGGAGGGTTAACAGGCCAGAAACAGGAGGCAGGAAACATGTGTGAGAGACAAAGCAGAAGCTACAACTTTAAACAGAAGGGTCAGAGAAGATGACACTTCAGCAAAGACTGGGAAGAGATGAGGAAACAAATCATGCAAATATTGGGGAGAGATCAGCAAGTGCAAAGGCCCTGGGGCAGGAATATGCTTTGCATATCTGAAGAACAGTGAAGAGGCCTAAGTGGCTGCAGCAGAGGGACAGAGGGGAGAGGCCAGATGGGGCAGGGTCTCCTGGCCTGCTGCCCGAACTGTGGTTACCATAGCTGAGAAGGAAAACACTGGGGGATGATGAGCGGGTGGTGACCTGGTTTTGCTCTTCTACAATAAGAGAGCAGCGGTGTCTCCGAGGGCCCCATGGGGATGTCAATGCCAGTGCCAGGCGGGGCCTTGGGGCCCCAGGTGGGACGAAGAGGCCCAGCAAAGTGGTGTAGACTTGAGGGGCCGGGGCAAGGGAGCTCCCCCACGCCTCCCTGGGAAGGTAGTCCCACAGCTGATGGGCAGATGGCCAGACAAAGGCTGGGGGTGGGCAGACGAGCCCAGCTGGTTGGCTGGGCTCTGACCGCCAGACTGAGTGAGAACATGGGCTTGGCTTCTCCTGCAGATTTGATTCGGGCAGGCTCAGGCGGGAAGAAAAGAGGGGGGCGGGAAGGAGAGACAAGGTGATGGAGGGGAGAGCACTGGGCTGGGGGCGAGGAACTATCTCCCCCTCACCCTGGTGAGCAGGACTATGAATGTATAGCTGCTGGGGGCACGGGGTGTGAGGCAGAACCAGCATCGAGGGGCGCGGGTCTGCGCACCAGAGACCCTCCCTGAGCCCAGAGTCTGCTGTTCCTTCCCAACTGGGTGACCGTGAGCAGGTCACCACTTCTCTGTTCGTCCGTTCAGTGCCATACTGATGTTTAACAGCTGGCTTCCCGGAACAGTGGAGGTGGGGTGGGGGACCCCGCTGGGTGGAGTTCGCCAGCTGGCGTGCTGCGGAGACGCCCCCCACGGCTGACCTCAGGCCCTGAGGGTCAGGAGGAGGCGTGCAGCCACACACTCCCTCCGCCAAATAGGAGCAAGGGCCGCCAACAGCCTCATCAACCTGGGAGGCCACAGAGCACCACCAAGTAAGCAGCGAGCGATGAGTTTGAGTGCTTTACTCCCTCGGCTTTGAATGTAAGATGTTTAACTCTAAGTTTGCATGATTTAGTTTCTCGTAATTGTTGTGTGCAACAAGGAGCTCACACAATTCCTAAAATTGAACAATGGCCTCTCACGTGCCAGCCTCCTAAGCTGTAAAATGAAGATAAAAATAGCACCTCCACGGTCCTTGGGGTGTGGGGTAAGATAGAGCGGAGGGTGCCTGACGCCATGCCCTGCCCACAGTCCGCAGCCTCCGTCAACACTGCGCCCTTGTTTAGATTAGTCAACACAGAAATCACTTCCTCATATCTAGAAAAATAATTTTCCTGTTGGGCCTGCCTCCCAGGACCTGCCAGAGATCAGACCAGGATGTAGGCCTCATCAGGACTCACACATATTAGGGGAGGAGAAGGAATTGTTCCCTCTGTGCCTGTCTGTGCCAGAGGGGCGGGGGCGGGGGGCTAGGCAAAAAGAATCAGATTGAGAGTGACCCCTGTCCATGGGCTGTCTCACTGGGAGACCAGTGAGGAGGGCCAAGAATTGTGAAGAGAGGCTTCACGGAGGTGGTGATACCAGAGCAGGGTTCTGAAGGATACATAGGAGTTTACCAGGATGATAGTAGTCCAGATCAAGACTGCAAACTCTAAATACAAGTCGTGTGCACAGTACCATGCGAAGGTTAAGGAGCCGTGTCACTACGGTTACCAAGAGCCTCACTTCCCACTGGCGGTCTGAGCACACACCCTAAGCACCGGTCACCTCACTGCTCCTCACTCTTCTCCTCTCCCCACAGGAAGGCACAGAGGCCAAAAGGAGTGAGGTCACACAGCTCGCTGGGTGGCCAAGCCAGAGGTTAGACCCCATTTGTGTACCTCCAGGGGTCCTCACTCTAAATCACACTATAGACTGCGGCACAGGGGAGGGGGGCTGCAGGAAAGTGGGCCAGGCTGGAGCAGATGATGGCACTGGAGGAGCCCCTGGACAGCCACAGCATGTCTGCTGCCCCTCTTCAAGGAGAGGGTGGATGGGTCCAAGGGGAGAGCCATCCCAGGCTGTCAGCGTCCACCGCCCACAGCAGAGCTCTCTGCCCGCCCGTCTGAGAGGTTGGGGCCCAGGCACACCCCGTCCTCACTGCCCAGCCCCAGCAGAGCTCCACTTCGTCACCCCATTACAGAGCCAGGCCACTGACAGAGGGAGGAACCCACCCAAAAGGACACAGCGACCCTCCTGAGCCTGGACTGCTGGGAACAAGAGTGTCCAGGGTAGAAGGAACAGCAATCAATCGTCTTTGCCTCCCCTCTGCTCGGGGCAGACAAGAAAGGGTACCTGTCCGGGCCCTCAGGAATGTCACAGGTCAGCGTAAGGGCCCAAACACGATCTGGGCAGGGAGAGGAGGAAAACCATTCCCAGCAGAAGGGACGGCAGAGGACCTGGTCCCCAGCAGGGCTGCAGAGGCTTCTGTGGTGGGAGGTGAGGAGAGCTAGGCTGGAAGCGCCCCTGCCCTCTGCCTCAAGTCCCACAGCCTTTGCTGGTGGAGAGCTTCCTGGGCAGCTGGGCGGCCTCACCCGATCTCAGTGGGGCAGCTTTCCCAGTGATTCCCACACAAGGACATCCTGTGGTCCGGGTGTGGGGAAACCCTCGTCAGCTCACGTGTGCTGAGCCCACAGGACAGGACAATGGGGCCCACGGGCAGGAAGCCAGGGCACAGGGGGCAGGGCCTCAGAGCCTTTCTGGGAGATGGGTGGTGCCCCCACCCCACAGGGCTGCCCAGGCTCCTGATCCCAGGGACAACGTGCTGGCTGACGGCCCACACCAGGAAGTCCAGGACCACCCCACTGAGGACTCGGTGCCCCTCTGACCCCACCCGTGGGGCTGCCGAGCCCCTCTCAGGGTACACTTGGCCCTGTTGAACCCCAGAAGATGGTCCTAGGGCTGAAGCAGCCCAGGTCTTGAGCTGGGGGACCCCTGGGCTCCCCCACAGTGGCCTTGAAGCTCGGGTCCAGCCCTCTCCTCAGCCTGAGCTGAACCAGGGCTATTTTTACAAAACCCAAATCTGGCCCAACTGTTATTTGGGGAGACTTGTGGGCAGGGAGAGTTACTCAGGCGGGCTCTGCCCACAGGACGTGGAGGGCGGACATCCAGGCAGCCGGATGATGGGAGGACCCAGGACAGCCTGGCCCCATCACCGCACAGACTTCCTGCGGGAAGAATGGTAACCACTCCTCCCTCCCACTGCTCAGGATACAGGCCCTGGGCTGGCCTCTCAGGCCTCTGGGAGATGGGTTCTTCCACCTCCCTGGGACAGGACAGCGCTGGGGCACAGCCCCAGGGATGGCCTTGCTGGGCAAAGTGGGGAGGGAGCAAGGCCAGAAGGAGACGGCCCCAAGGCAAGCTGGTTTCAGTCTGGTTTCAGTCTGAGCTGGCTCTTCCTCTGTCCCCTGTCCCCACTGTGCCCCCATCCCCATCCTGGAACATCCTCGTGACTGCTCCAACCACAGCCCCGAGCTACATCCCCTCTCCCACCCACCCCACATTCGGCCCCAGAGAGGACATCCTGATGCCTACATCAGATAGGGACCTGCTTGCTCCGAAGCCTTCTATGGCTCCCCTCTACCCCAAGACGAAAGCCAATGTCTTTTGCAATGTGACCCTGCCCCTGCCCAGCAAACCCCTCCCTCCACTCTCCCCACACTCCAGTCACTGGAGCCCAAAGTCTGCTCCTCTTCCCCTGACCTGCTGCTTTCCCCAGACACATCTTCTGATTTGCTAATTTTCTCTTCAACTGGATCTAATTGTTCTATTCTTAAATTTCACTTCCAGAATTTTGAGCTGAGGTCTTTGATGGAGCTCCCTACTCCTCACTCAGGTGTTGTTCCTGTCTTATAAGTTCTACTCTTTCTATGGAATGTTGGCATTGAAGCTCACGTGGCCTGGGTCCTAAAGGCAGACCTAGTGCCTGCACTTTGCTCAGGGATCAGTTTCCCCATTTTCCAGCATTGGCTGGACACCTCCCTGCGGGCTCTCCTCATTTTTGGTTTGAGTTTGTCCTTAGCGGGCACTGCCATCCGTGTCCCACACAGGCCCCGGGACACAAAGCCTTCCCCACGAAGGAGCTAGATGGGCCTCTGTGGGGTCATACTTGCAGAAGGGCCCGGAAACCCTCTGGCTCCCTGCAGATGGACATGTTCCCTCACAGACAGAGAAATTGCCACTGGCCTGGGGCACAGCCAGAAATCAGGGAGCATGCCCCCGCTCTGGGGGAAAACTGAGACTGCACGGGCCGAGCCTCAGAGCAAAGAAACCTCAGAACCAAGAAAGCCTGGACACTGGGCCCAAGTGGGTGAAGTCCCATGCATCCGGGCCAGGGCTCTGTATATTTTTTCACGCTGCTCTCCCTACTTTTTATGTGTATTTAAAATTTTTCATCTGAAAATTGTTTACACTAAAAATACCATCACAAGCTCCCGCGACAGGTACTGGCCGCCGGCGCCCTGCACCTCTTGGCTTTAATACCAGCGCCCACTCCTGCATTTCGGCTCAGTTCCCTGCTTCAGGCCCTGGGAATCCCCTGCTAGCTCGGGCTTTCAAGCTCAGCTACATAATTTAAATGTTTTCTTGGCATATTTTATCCTGCTGGGAGTGGGGGAAGGAGGGTCACTGGACGTCCCATACCCCGAGCAGACTAACTCATCCTTCCAAACCCCACTCTCATGTCCCCTCCTCGGGGAAGGCGTTGCCCACCTGTCGCCGGGCAGAACCAGGTGCCACCTGGGGACGGAGCCCAGCCGTGGGCTCGGCAGCAGTGGCCCCTGAGGGGGTAGGCTCTTTAGGCTCCTGGCTTCCCAGGACGGCAAGAGCTGTAATCACAGAGGTTGAGCTCTGGCTGCTGCAGGGACTCAGGGCCGGGCTCCGAGCTGGCGGCCCTCTGCCCGGGGACTGCCGAAAGCAGGAGCTTCCCACGCCAGCTCTCCAGATACGGTCCCAGGGGAAATGTCAGGGGCAGGCCCGGGCCTGACCCCCTAGACCCCTCCCTCCCACCTTGTCTCCTGGCACAACAGCCCCTGGTGCCCACAAATAAGTAGAAAACCCTGCTCACAGCCTTACCCTTTGATCTGGGCAGCCGTTGGCACCCTCCACCCGGCTCCGAACTTATCAGGGGCTTGGGGAAGAGACAGGTGCCTGGGGCCCAGGCCAATTAGCTGCTTTGCTGGGTCACCTACTGAGTCACATCCTGGTCTAGCTTGCCTGGCTTCTAGGCTCCAGTGCCCAGCCCGGAGGGACTCTTAGAGACCACAACCCAGAGAACAGAGGTGACAGAAGCTCAGTCGCTGGGGACGAGACTCCCCAAGCCAAGATGGTGGCATGCACAGGGTCCCCATCCCAGGCCCACAAGTCCTCATCATTCCTCTCTCAACCTCTGCCCCTTCATTGGGGAAGTGAACCTACAAAGGGAGCTTTAGGGAGGAAGAGCCGCAGAGGAGGGTGATGGGGGTTATTTTGTCCCCCTCCAGCCAGGTCCCCAGGGGCCAGAAGGGGCTGCTGTGGCTTCTCTCTCTTGGCCAGGGAAGTGGTGGAGGGCACACAGCAACTGCCCTTCCCCGGGAGGCTGTGCTGGCCCCAACCTCACTGGTGGGGTTGAGCACAGGGAGCAGGGGCAGACCCTGGCTCCTCGTCCCTCGGCAAGGCCAGGAAGAAAGGAGACTCAGCCGGGTTCCCAGTGACTCAGGGGCCACAGTGGGAGGGGGCTGGGAAGCTGGGCTCTCTTCTGCCTTCCCCCCCACCCCCACCCCATACTACATCTGGCCAGAACACTCCCTTCCAGGCTGAGTGGCAGTTACTGTGTGCTCAGAGTCTGGGAGGCTGGACCGCATCTGTCCTGGGGCCAGCTGACTGCCTCTGGCCCAGCAGGGAGGCCCAGCAAGGGGGAAGGGCCAGGGAACAGGTTTGGGCTCATGTCCTGGGTGCTGTGGGCAAGGGCAGGGGCTGGCCACCCTTAGGGTGCCGGACCCCACAGCCTTGCCCCTATCCAAGCTCACTCAACTGTGTGTTGGGCTGAGCCCCGCAGCCATCTCGCCTTCTCTCTGAGCCCTGAAGACCCCACCTGGGAATGGGCACAGGCTGCAGGGCCTGGCTGAGCAGTGGTACTCTGGGGACTCACAAGGCCTGGCACAACCCTCCCTGGAATGCCACCTAGACAGGTCAGGCAGGTTCTTGGACAGAGCCAGCTCCCTCCACCCTTCCCTCCCCGGGGAGCCCAGGCCAGGGAAGGGGTTCATGCACTGGAATGCAGACCACGGACTTCCTCCCACACATCTGACCAGGACTCCAGGGCCAAAGGGAATCAGAGCCCAAGGAATGGGGCCCTCACTGCACAGTGAGCTTGGGGCCACAGGGTGGGTTGGGCAGGGACAAAGGAGACATGGGCCCTGCCTCAAGAGGCAGAGAGGTAGCCCGCCACACTGCCCCAGCACAGGGGGCAGAGGACCTCAGGCCTAGGACTCGCCCAGGACCCAGGCTCTCAGGCCTCTGCTCTGGGACCAGCCAAGGGGATTTCCTGTTTTGACATCTAAGAGGATTCCCAGCCTGATGGCGACAGAAGCGAGTGGGGAGAAGGGGGCTGCGGAGATGGGGTCACCAAGGCTCACCTGACACCACCCAGCACAGCAACCTACGAGCCCCCTCTGGCAGCTTCAGGGTAGGACCTGGACCACCGGGTCCCGAGGAGGCAGGGCCAGCTCTAGGGCCCTGGGCCTTGCTCCCACTGCCCTCTCAGGCTGTTGTGTTTTACAGAAAGGGAGGTACAGGCTAGGGAAGCCATGTCTTTGATGAGCTACAGCCGTGAGACATGGACACAAAGCCCACATCCCTTCCAGCAGGGCAGGAAGAGGCCAGCAGGGAAGGGCCCAGCAGGCGTGCAGGGCCTGGTTGGGGGTTGGGAGCAGCGGGCCTCACCTGACTGCAGCAAGCCGGCGCCCCGGTCCTTGACCCCGAAGTGCTGCTGGATGTCCAGAAGAACGCCTGGGAGGGGAAGACACAGGGTGCTTGCACGTGAGGCCTGGCCTGCCCGATCCCCTCGGCCCGCCTAGGAGACCCCCAAGCCATGCCGGGCCCTCTGGCCCCGTCTACAGAACACCACCCTGCCTGGGCTGGCCAGGCCACTGGGAACTCTGCAGACTGAACTATGTGATGCTCCCTGCCTGGACCGGGTCCCACCCCCACCCTTGGCCTCCACAAGGGCCTGAGGCTCACTCGGGGAGCACCCTTCCGTGCTCACCTGGCTCCGCGAGGCAGCCAAGCCTCCTACCTGCCAGCCTGGAACGTTTGCCCGCCTGCAGCCCGCCGCAGCCTGGGGCCTGCCCTTGAGGGAGGCCACGAAGGCCACGGGAGCTGCCAAGCAGGCCTTCCAGCCCTGGAGTGGGCAGCAGGCTCACAGGCAGCATTCATAGTCTCCTCACAGGAGGAGACGGGGCAGGCTGCCCCAGAAAGCGCCCAAGCAGGGGACCAGGAGGCGGCCGGGCCTGCTTCCCCAGACCTCGTCATGATAACAATGATGACAGTGACAGTGCACACCTCTGAGTCCTGACTGCTTCCCTGGGCCCAGCCCAATGAGACCCCATGGAGGCTGACCCCCTGAGACTGGGACTCTCCCCGCCCCGGGCTGACAGAGAAAACGAGGTGCCAGGTGGTAAGCCCTGCACCCCGAGTCACCCAGCAGCAAAGGGGCCGAGTGGCAGCCTCCTGGAGGCTCCTGCTGGCAGCTGTCCTCCCCAGAGCCATCGCCCGGGATGCAGCCTGACAGCCTACGCTGGCTGCCTCCTTGTGAATGCCGAGTGGATTTACCATAATTACCCACAAGGAAGGGGCTGCATGAGGCCCAGTTAATGACTTAATAACCAAGGCAGGCTGCAGCCGTGCCCCGGGGGTGAAAGCCAGGGGCCTCTGCGGGGCCTGCGGACCGCAAGGAGTGGACCCTACTTCAGGGAACCACCTGCACGCACCTCCCAGCCCCAAGGCCCATCCGGCTCCCACTTCTGAGCCGGGGTCTCTGTTCCCCGCCCTCTCTCATGCCGTCAGCCTCTCCCACAGTTCCTCAGTCAAGGACCCTGGCCTTCACCAGGCCACAGGCTGCAGGTTCAGCCCCTCCAACTCCCCATCACCCTCACTCCTCGGGACACCACCTGACCCCACACCATGCTGCAGCCGCCCAGACTCTCCAGGGCCCTCCAGCCCCCCACCAGTCCCCGTCTATTCCATAGGCTCTGCTATTCTAGCCACTCCTTCAAGACTAGTTCAGGTGTCTCCTCTTCCCGGAAGTCTTCCCAGTTCCCCCCTCCCATTACTCTCAGTAAGTCAGGTCCCCCAAGCTCCCCTGCCCACTCTTGCTTTAGCACTTGTCACACAGGGATCAGTGAGTTCTACAGGAAGGCACACCTAGGGACATGGATACACACTCCTTGGGTCCACCGTGGCTAGGAGCTAAGGGCCACCTGTTGTGGTTGCCACTAAGGTCTGGATACCGTGGGAGGCTCTGCACGTGTTCCTTCTACCCCACTGTTCCCCAGGATTTCCAACCCCATGACACACCATGTCACCCAGCACATAAGAGTCCGTGAGAAGACTGGAAACTAGGTCTATTGGCAAAAACCAAAGCATGTTCTTCCGCCTCTGCATGTCTCTCATTCTCATCCCCCTGGCCCCCAGCCTAGGGCCCAGCACCCAGCCAGCCCTTGGCGGCCACTTGTGGACAGGGATGGGTGGGTGAGTGGATGCTCTGTCCCCCCTCTCCCCTGCAGGAGGCACTGCAGAGCAGGGGTGTGGCGGGTCATCTGCAGGCCCCAGAGCAGAGATGCCACACATCAGGTGTGCTTACGAACAGGTGCGGTTGGGCGGTCGCAGGAGGGGAGGCTTCCCCCTGGGAACCTGGGCACTGGGTGCCTGCCTACAGCCAAGAGGAGGGAAGGGGGCTCACCCTGGGGAGGCAGGCCAAAGCAAAATGGTCATCGTGAAGACAGCACGTGTCCCCAGGCAACTCAAAACACTCTTGCTTCTTCCCTGGGGCACATCCTAGCCCCCTGACTGGCCATGCTTCACCCCTGCAGCTATTCAAGGCATGGAGTTTGCCTCTGCCTCCAAGAAGCCTCCCCTGACTGCCTCTAAGGCAAAGAGCTTCTAGGAAGAGAAAAGGACACTTTTCCATATCTGAACGGATGTCCTGGAAACTCGTGGACCGACCAGAGCCCAAGACCAAGAATGCCAGCACCCTGGGGCCCAGGCTTGTGTCCACAGCCTGAGCTCAGGAAGAACCTTCCCTGGGAACAGAGACTCATGCAAGCCATAAGGGGCCATTTTCCCTCTTAGTGGCCAGAAAGGGGCAATGGCCACAGGCGGGTGAGAGCCACTGCCTGCGGGCTCGGAAAGCATGTACCACCGTGGCCTGCCAGTTGTCTCGGATTTTCCTCTGGGCCCCAGCCTGGCTCAGGCCCACACATCCCTCCCTTCTTCCCACCACAGCCTTATTTTTAGCCTCTTTCCTGGAGGCTGAGGTTTGGTGGGTCACAGGACGGGCCTCTCGCCCAGGAGCAGCCTCCTGCGGCCCAGGCCAAGCCCCTCCACTAGCCTGGGGCATGCCCAGTGGGGCCCCCCAGCCCACACGTGGCCCCCAGCCACCCCACAGCCATGGCTGTCAGTCCAGCCTCCAACAGCCAGGGTCACCCCCACAGGGACTTCCTCCCTGGCCCAAGAAAATATTCTTACCCACTGACCCCTAGTTACACCCCTCCCAAGCCCCAAGGGTCTCGCCTCTCATCCAAGGCCACCGTCCCTCCTGCCTCCTGCAATGGCAGCCCACAGTCTTGTGCTGGTGGTGGAAACAGCCCTGACTTTCCCCCTGCCAGCCCCTCCTTCTCTCTCCCTCCTTCCCAACTGAGTTTGCACAAGAGTTCCCCCCAACTCAGCATCCTCCCCTCCATCACTCCCCTGAAACCTGCCCTCCTGGAGGCTCGACTCTACCCTCCTCCCCATCCCCAGAGTGGCCCCATGGTGCTCCCCAGCCCAGAGCCCCCCATCCCCACAGCTCCATGAGTGGGCTCCTGAGAGTCCCCCTTCTTCCACACTCAGCCTCCTCCTGGGGTTCCAGCAACCCTCTGCAGCCTGAGCTCACTTGCACTATCCATCTCCCTCCAAGTCCTGGGCTCAGAAGTGGACACTGAGGCCCGGCGGCCATCAACTCTGGTGAGAACTGAGTCACCCATGAGTTCTTCACAACCCACTGACCCGACCCCTGGACCAGTAGCACTACCAATCACAGCGCTGCCTGGGTTAGCTGAGGGGATGACTGACTGCCTCCCACCCACCCCAGTGAAGCCCAGACTTCCAGCATGGGATGCCCCCATGACCCAGGTCTGCACAGCCACCTGTCTAGAGGTAAGACCCCAGGACTCACCAACCCGCTCCCAGGGTGACAGGGAGCCGCTGGCTGGTCCAAGGCCCCCATGAGGTGCACATCACAGCCTTCAGGTCTCTAAGACTTGATGAGAGCCAGGCCCTCTTCCTGGAGGGGGGGGTCCGCCTCCACCTGTATCCAGGGCCCAGACCCAAGGTCTCGTCTTCCAGCGTGCCCCCCTCAACTCCCTCTTCTGCCACTCTCATTGAAAGGTTGGCACGAGACCTGGCTGGTCACAGATATCTATGGTGCCACCCCATGCCCCATCACGGCTGGTGCCCGGCCGACCGCAGAGAAGCCAGGTCCAAATCCTGACCTGCTGCGTTCACGGAGGCCTCCCCAAGGCCAAGGTAGAAGAGGAAGTCATGCTGACCTCAGGGGCTCCCAGCCCAGACCAGTGAGGCTGGGACAACGTAACTCTGAGGTCTCTTCCTCCTCATCAGCCAGCACTGGGCGCACTCCTACACACAGGCAGCACCCCCCACGCTCACCCAGCCTTTCTCAGAGTACCAGATGACTTAGCCGAATGCACGAGAACACAGGCTGCAGAGGCTGACCATCTGGGTGCAAATCTTGGCTTCTCCGCTTACCCTGCTGTGTGACCTTAGGCAAGTTCCTTAACCTCTCTGTGTCCATATCCTCCTCTGTGATGGGTCTTAATTTTATGATCTGTTTCATCCGGTTGTGAGGTTTAAATGGGTTAATCTGTACAGAGTGCTTCGAACATTGCCTGGCACATGGTAGGTGGTCAGTAAATATTATAAAATGTCATCAGGGATCACTCACACGTGCAGCAGGCACCTCGGCCATGACCAAAGAGCCAGGCAAACTCCCCCCTCACTGTTTCTTTCTCCAAAATGGGGCAGACAGCCGGAAAGACAGGGCCATGGGATGGGAAGGGAAGGGCCATGCCTGCCATCGACTGGCCTGTCTCAGAGGGACTGGTCCTCTGTGGAGAACTCAGGGCTGGCTCACTCTGGAAGGATCACCCCTGCTCCAACACTCAACCCCAGCTCCCGCCCTGGTAATTACAGGAGCCCGAAGGCCTGGCTCTGTTGACCTGGCTCTGGACAGCTAGAGCTGTAAGCCACAGGACGGCCCTGTGGGCAGCCCCCTGCCCCCAGCCCAAGGGGACCAGCCAAGGCAGTCCCCGAGCCTGGACCCGCTTTCATACACGCTCACTTCTAACCTGCCCCCAGCACTTCCATGGAGCCGCTTCCTGTGCCCATCCCCTGGGTAGAAGCTGAGTGACCTCTGGGAGCATTGGGTCTCTGCTCTGAGACTCAGACTGCCCCTCAAAAAACTCCCCCATCCCTGTCACATCTACCCAAAATCTCCTTCACATCTGTCATATGTGTACCTATGTACACAGACCCTCCCACCCCCGTGTCACCGGATAAGTCTGGGTCATTCTTGTCAGAGAAGCATGGCAGTCATCTCCACAGGGATCATAAGGGTGAGGCCCCCAGCCCCAGAGCCTCAGCCCCACAGAGAGTCCCCACCTCTTCCTGGAAGGACCCAGGCTCCCAGCATGTGCCCCTAAAGAACCCTGCAGCTGGAGCGTCCCTCCCCACCCAGACCCCTGGCGCCCAGAGCCCTGCCCCCTCCCACCAAGTCTCCGTGCCCAGAGTGGGCGGGGACAGGCAGCCTGGCCTCTGTCCCATGGTTCTGGTCTATCATTTGGGGCCAGCTTTCCTGGAACCAGACTCGGCCATAGTAATTTGGGGGCTCCACACAGCCACTCTTCCTGGACACGCCCCCACCCCTGCCCCTGGCCTGGCTCAGGGACTCTCCCAAGACCACCAGGGCCCCCTTTATCCTGACCCACAGACCTAGAATGAGGCCGGGGCGAGGAGGAGAGATAAGGCCTTGGGGCAGCTCTCTCCCCATTCACTGCGTCAGTGGCTGAGACCCACAGCGGCTCCCACCTCTCAGACGGCAGATGGAGATTCAGAAGGGGCCATGGGGCAGAGGCCACAGAGCCAGATAGGAGCTGGCCTGCGTTCCCCACCTCACACCAACTGCCCACATGACTGCTAGAAACAGTGAGCGACCCAGCCACAGGGCCCCTCCCAGATGCAGCCCGAGGCCATCTACAAAGCCCTGCGGTGCTCCTCGTTTCCCAGACCAGTTGGCAAATCTGCACTGGACGGTGAAGGGACCGTGAAGAGCACATGAAGCTAGCTGTCTACAGGGCACGGACGCTAACCTGGTCTCCATGGCAGCAGCAGAGGGACACCTGCCCTCCCACCTGCAAGCTCTGGCTAGTGCCTCCTTGCTGCTCACTTCTTGCTGGAACATAGGTGCTTTGCCCTTCACCCATCTCCCCGTCCCGGCCACCAGGAGAGGGCCAGACCCTCACTGTGTGGCCTGGGACCAGCCTGTGGAGGAGACCCAAAGTCACCTCTTGAACATACGAAAGCTATTTTGCCCCGTGTGGGGGCCAGAAAACCCCTCCGCCAGAGCTGAGGGCAGGACAGACAGGGCCCCTCCGGACAATGTTGCCCCTAGAGACACAGGGCCCACAGCCTGCTGTATGCTGGGGTGGGGACAGAAGGACAGCACTGGCCCCAGCAACAGGGCCCAGGCCTCTGCAGGGTCATCCGAACCCACCAGCAGCGCCCCTGAGTCCAGAAGGAGGGCGGGGGTCAGCCCCTCGGCTACTCAACAAGGGCTGCCCCTGGGCCAGCCCCCAGTGCCTGCGGAGCCACACACACAACTGGGCTCAGCCCCTTGAAACCAGGCAGGTGTGTTGAAGGATGCGGTTGGAATATGGGGAATCCTTCTGGAAGGAGGGCACAGCACCACGGAGAGCAACCCCCACCCCCACCCCCAGGAAGACTGAGACTGACCTCCGCTGCTTGCAGCCACTGGGGAACTGGCCTGGTTGTCCTGGGGAAGGAGGGCGCAAGCAGAGCTGGGGTGGGGAGGGGAGCAGCACACACCACGTGTCTCACACTACCCTTGGAAATAAGACCCTGACCGCAGAAAGGGAGGGACAGAATCATCGATGGTGCATACAAGGCTCAGAGAGGGTCAGGTTCTGCCTTAGGTGACACAGCCAGGAACAGGAAGCTGGTGGGGAGGGGCGGTCAGGGCTGCACAGGGAGCCTGCAGACCTAGCCAGGGCCCTTGTCATCTCCCCTGCTCTCATCCCCCTCGGCCCCAGGACTTTAGCCCCCCCCTCCCACCCAGGCAGAAGCCCAGGCTCCTTCCTGTCTGGGGAAGAACAAGAGCCCCTCCTCTCTGACTATAATCCGCAGCCTTCCTGCCCTTTCAGGGCGGGAAACCAAGGCATGAGCTGGCCAGCAATGTCCTGGGTCCCAGACTAAGCAGTGGGTTTCAACACACATCCTCTGACAGGCCAAGAGCGCAGCCAGAAGGTGTGGAGATGGGCACTGACGGTGACTCATTAGGTTGCTGGCCGTCCAGGCCGGCCGGGCCGCTCACCTGCCTGCTGGCCTGCCAGACAGGCCCTTCTGGAATGTGGCCCTAGGACACCCCACCTAGCAGAAGTTAACATTGACATGGCGGTGGCCGGGGTCAGGCCACCCAAGGGGACAAGACCCTCCCCCTGCAGGTGGGGACAATCTCTATCCACAAAGTTAGCCGTGGAGCTGGGAGCCTGACTTGGCTTCCACTCAGCCAGATGACGGGACAAGGCCCTGGGCCTCTGCCTCCCTACCTATGAGCTCGGGACACACTCAGCCCAGCCAACCAGAGCCCGGAGCCCAGGCCCGCATCCCCTCCCGCAACCAGTTCAGGTGTCCTGCCAGGCACGCGGGGTCGCAGCCCTGTGCTCAGCCCTCCTGGGTTTGTGCCAGGTTGCAGTTGGCATGGAAACCAGCCTCTGGCTTCTTAGAAAAAGGCTCCCCCAGGGCAGGGCTCTGCCACTCCTCCCCAGCCCTTACCCTGCCCCGGTCCCAGCGCCTGGTCAGCATCAGGCTGGATCAGAGGAAAAGAAAACCGGGGCTCAGGGAAGTTGGGGCAGGGTCTCAGCTCCCAGAAGCCACTCTCCAGCGACGAACAAGGCCCATGCCAGCTCCTCCGGCTGGGCCCGGCTCCAGGAGCCCAGCGGTGCCTCCCACAGCCTTGGCTCTGCTTCTATTTCACAGACGGAAGAGGGGGAGCCCAGAGGCAGTCCTGGCATCAGGACGCAGAGCTGGGGATAGAGGCCCCGAGACCCTCACTGGATGGGCTCCCTCTTCCTCCTGAGCCAGTAGCCATGACCACGCTCAGGGTGGAGAGGGGGACCGCCTGACTGGTAGGGGCCCCCGGGAGCTGAGCCATGTGACTGAGGGGGCCTCACACTGCCTCTGTCAATTGACTCTTGCCCTGGCCAGAAGCAGGGGGCGTCCTTCCCCACCTCCACCCAGAGGATACTGCCCCAGGTCAGGGTGGGGCCCTGTGAGCTTAAATAGGTGCCTGACCCTATCCACACATGGACAGACCAATGCATCTAGACATGACTTCTGGGCTGCACCAATTTTATCCAGTTGAAGCAACCCCAGAAGAAAGGCCAGGGCCAGGGCTGGGCCTTCCTCACCTGCTTCTGAGGCCTGCTGCCCTCAGGGGGTTCTCATGGGGAGGAGGACAGGCCGTAATTAGCTGGGAATGCTGGGGCAGAGACAGACGCTGCTGCAGTTCCCAGGATGGAGAGCGGCCTGCTGAAGAAGGGAAGGGTTCTCAAAAGGACCTGGAAAGGACTGTGCCCCATAAACACAGGCAGGGCGCGGGAGGGCTGGCCCAGTGGGTACAGAGGCATGACAGGGAAGGCAGCAGACACGGTGTGGCTCTCCTGGGGGTCTGCTTGGCCCAGGTGCTTAAAAGCATCCTCCTGGGATACCTGGGTGGCTCAGTGGGCTAAAGCCTCTGCCTTCAGCTCAGGTCATGATCTCAGAGTCCTAGGATTGAGGCCCATGTCGGGCTCTCTGCTCAGCAGGGAGCCTGCTTCCTCCTCTCTCTCTGCCTACCTCTCTGCCTACTTGTGATCTCTCTCTCTGTGTCAAATAAATAAATAAAATCTTAAAAAAAAAAAAAAAGAAAAAGAAGCATCCTCCTGTAGTCCCCCAACCCAGGAGGTGGAGAGGAGGAAGTGGCAACCCAAAGGCTCAGGGGTCACCCCCAAGGTCACCCAGCTGGGAAGCTGAAGAGCCAGACTTGAACTGGCATTGAAGACAAGGTCCGTGCTGCCCACTGCAGTGGGCCCAGCCACCGTGGGCCCCAATACGTGGCTGACGTGCACAGTCATTATAGGTCATGCACCAGGTTCCAGAAGTCAGTATGAGAAAAAGAGCAAAATGACCCACGAATAGCTTTTCTATTGACATGGTGACATTTTCAAATATATTGGGTTGAATAAAATATACTCACTTATTTCTTTTTATTTTCCTAACATGGCTCCTAGAAGTATTTAAATTCTATATGTGGCTTGAACGATATTCCTGTTGGACAGAGCTGGTCTATACCATATAGAAAAGCACAAGAGAGCTCTAGAGAGAGAGAGAGAGAGAGAGATGGAATGCCTTCCACTCTCTGATGAGGAGGCTGGGGCCACGTGGGTGAGGCTCTCAGGGGCCAGATGGGCTGAATGTCAAAGATGAGGGAGCCATTCAGGGCCTGCCTTCCCTCCTATGTCCCAGCTGGGGCAGCCAGCAACAGGTGGACTCAGGCCTAAACTGACCACTCCCCTGCCCTCCCCCTTTAGACACATCAAGTCATGCTAGTTGTCATAGCTACCGGACATCTTCCTAAAAACTGAACTTGGGGGCAGGGGCATGGGGGAGTCTGCCGTAAGAGAGGGAGAGGGAGCCAGGCTTATCCGGAGAGGAAATCGGTGTATGTTGTTGGGTGTTGGGGGAGGGGCAGTGCCGAAGCTGAGGCCTGGACAGGGAGGGACCAACAGCCCTGGCCTGCTGTTTGCACAGGGTTTTCCTGGCCTTCCTCACCACAGCCCCACGCCCCTCCTAGCTGCCACTCTCCATCCCCCCTTACCCATTCACTTGAAATTTCCTATCTCGTGCTCCCATGCTGACTCTGGGACCTGAGGAGGGCTGGGGGCAGATAAGCCCCACACCTCCCTGATCCCACCCCCTCCCCTCAGTCCCTGGCAGAGTCAGTGTCCCTGAGAATACCAGGGAGGGATGGTCTAGGGGCCGGAAAAAAAACAAGTTGTAAAGTGTTACAATGCCAGAAGCAGCTCCATTCAGTGTCCAGCTCAAAGTGGGAAGTCTCTTCCCAGGCCAAGGCTTACAGGGGGTGGGGGGCAGCTGAATGCCAGTCTCATCCACCTTCCCATGCCATCTCAGACATGAGTTGCATGGGGGCCTCAGTCTCCTCATCTGTATTCAGAAGTCCCCAGCATTCTCTGACTTCTCCCTGCTTTAGGGAAACCCCTAAGCTCCCAGGTCCCGGGCAGCACATCCTAAGTATTTTTGCTCAGCAGACCAGAGAAAGAGCCTCCTGGGCACAGCCCAGCTCAGGAACTGGGGACACTGGTACCCACTTCCAGCTCCCTGGAACGGGAGAGAACGGCACTCCAGGGGGTTCTGAGAGCAGGAGAGGGGGAGAAGAGGAGGATTTCCCATCAGAGCTCTTCCCTTCTATTTGACACAAAACCCCATTCAACAAAGGAGACTGAGGCCAAGAGTAGGGAAGGGGACTTGGGGGGTACATGGTTTACACCAGGACTCTCCTCTCCTTCCCCCAACCTACAAAGTTCTCTTTACAATCTGTCCAAAATTCCTCCTGCTATCTTTTTTTTTTTTTCCGGTTGTTCCAGATTTTGCCAGGTGGTGCTTAGACAAGTTCTGGACCAGGCTGTCATGTGTATAGTCATGGTTCTCCTCCCGCAAGGAGCCCCCATACCCGCCTGGTCAGAGCACCTCTCTCTCAAGGTTATACCGTTCTCACCTAGAGGCAGCTCAGTCCACGAAATGGCCCCACTCACAGACCCCTGAGAACTGGAGAAGGGGGAGTGAGCAGCCAGAACCCCAGAACCCCAGCCATCTCCCAGGGGCCCAGGGGTCAACCACCTCACAAACAGGAAACAGACCTAAACACCAGCCGAGGCTGGCCCAAGGTCACACACCAAGCACATGAGGGTTAAATCTGGGACTAGAAACTAGCAGGGTTATCGGCCCCCCCCCCCCCCCGCCCTCTGCAAGGCTGGTTCCCAGAGATGCTCCCACGGGACGCCGCAGCCCTCTCTCCAACCCGAGTGGCCTGCGCCCTACCCCAGGCCCCAAGCGCCATAGAGCAGGGGGAGGCCTCTTCAGGTCTGGAGCCAGGGCCAACTGCAAACCGCATCCTGGGTCCCCAGGCGCCGGGGACCCGCCCCGCCCCTCCCTCCGCTCCCCGCAGCCCCGAGCCTTTGTCAGCCACGCGCTCACACACAGATCCGCGCCGCCCGCGCGCACACACCCGGTCTCTCCGTGCGCACACCCGCAAGGGGCGCGCGCAGTCGCCGCTTGCACGCAGGGGAGTGGAGGCGGCGGAGGAAGGAAGGAGCTGACCCGCTACCGCCCAACACACCGCCCGGGCTGGGGGGAAGGGGAAGAGAGCCGGGGAACCTGAGGCTGCGGCAGGAGGGGGCGCGGAGGCGAGAACACAGAGAGACGCAGAGGAGACTCTCGGAGAAGAGGACAACGGATGGGACGTCAAGGGCTGGCGAGGACGCGAGGGCCACTCCAGGGATGCGGACTCCTTTAGCCCCTGGCCGGGTCGGGCGGGGATGGGGGGCAAAGGGGCGGTCCCCGGATTGGGCTCCTGATTCACTGGGTCTCACTTGCCCAGTTGTGTCTGAGCACAGAGCCCTTAGAAAGCCCACGTAAGGCTTGGATATAGGGGCCCTGGGTCCAAAGGCTTCCCGGGGTACCTCTGGGCCGGGGGTCCTGGTTCTCAGACTGGGTGGGGCACCCGTTCGCTCACCTGCTACGGTGTACCTGTCCAGGTAGTTGAGCACGTTGCCCAAGCTGAGGATGGCGGCAGCTGCCCCCCGTCCACGGCCCAAGCTGGCTGGTTTGGGTTGCTGAGCGCCGGGGCCCTTGGCGGCGGCTAAGCTGCTGGGGGTGCCGGGGGCGCCGGGGGGTCCGGACGGAACCCGCCTCACGCTGCCCGACAGAGTCTGCACCTCGTCGTCGGCGGCCGCGACTCCAGAGGCGCCCACTCCCCGTGCCCCGCAGCAGCCGCCACCTCCGGCCCCTCGCTGCGCCCCCCGGCGCCGGCGCCTCCGCTCCGCGTCCGCCGCCTCCTCCTCCTCCTCCGCGCCGCCCGCCGCCGCAGCCGAGGCGCATTCCAGGCACATCATGCCGGCCGGGGCGGCGGGGGGCGCGGGGAGCGCGGGGCCCAACCCGGGCCCCCTCAGGGCGTGCGTGCGCCGCGGAGCCGCAGCTGCACCATCCCAGCCGGCACCGTCGGCTCCTGCGCTCCCGCCCGGCTGCGCGCCGCCCGCGTTCCGCGTTGCGCCGCCGCCGCCTGAGCTCTGACAGCTGCGGTCCGGCCACGCCCACCACGCGGCGTCCAATCAGCGCGCGGCCCGGCCGCCGCTCCGCCCCGCACGTGCTGCCGGGTGCGGCCGACGGGGGCGCAGTGGGGCCGGGCCCGGCTGCCCCCTTACCCGACGCGGGCGGCGTCCCGGGAGAGGCCCGAGGGTCTCGGGCGCGTGGGCGGGGCGCGTGCAGCGCTCAGCGCGCTGATTGCACCGGCCTGGGGAGACCCCAGAGCGTGACCGGTGGGGGTCTGGCCCAGGCCTCGGACAGGCGCAGACCGCTCTCTACCCACCGCCCCAGGGAGACCAGCTCCAGCTCCGGACCTCTCCAGGGTCCCCTTCCCTTGTGCTACCCTTGCCCAGTCCCCCCGCGAGAGGCAGCCCCTGGCGGGGAGAGACGGGCTCCCACGGGCCTCTTCAAGCTCCAGACTTCCAGCTGTGCGCCCAGGAAGGGACGAAGCCCCGAAAGGAAGACCCTGGGCAGGTCCGTAGTTCTCTCTAGGTCTCTGTGTCTCTCCGCGGGTAGAGGAGGACAGGATTCAGTCTGCAAGTCTGAGTGGCCACCGCCCGCTATGGAGCACGGCGAGTCCTGTCCCCCGTGGAGAGTGGTCAAGCAATTTCATGTTCAGGGCCACAACCTATCTCAACGGAGCTCTGGTTCTGTGTCCCACGCCCACACCCACCCCCTTCATCTGTTTGAGGTTTTGACTGAAATTAAAATCCCATGCAAAGTGCTGAGGACAGAACGTTAGCACTACACAGAGCATGGAAACGCAGAAGCACCCCATGTTTCACAGATGAGTCCCTGGGTCCATAAGAGACCCCATCATGGACATCCAGCCAGCTGGTGGCAGGGTCGATGCTGACCTGGGGCTCTGATGCCACCCTCCTAGGTTTGGAGCTCAGTTCCCACTGCGGGCTGTTCTGAAACCCCAAGTCCACAGGCAGGAGCATCCCACAAAAGTGTTGGCCACAGTGAATGATGGCATACCCAATGGGTAAAGACCCTCTTCCTGCTGAGAGCAGAGTTAATCCCCAGGCTGGTATTTCTTGGTGCCTTTGGGGTGTATTCTAAATTCTGCAAAGTGACTAAAAATATGCTTCACTGTGTTGGGTGTGGATGACTGTCACGGGAGGGCTAGGAAACGGACTCCATTCTGAAAGTTCCTTGCTGCCTCTTTCCAGCTTGAAGCCGGATAAGGGAAATTCTGCTGGGCGCCCTGGGAAGACAGGGGCTCCCCAGGCCAGCACAGACCTAGGAGCTCCGTGGGGCTGGGGCTGCACCCTGGCAGTGCCCCTCCTAACTGCGGGGTGATGCCAGCAAGGGGGCAGCGTCCAGCTGTAGGGCTACATCCAGCTGTGAAGGAGACACAACCACAGCTCAGAGCCCAACCCCAAGGTCCCCTTCCCTCTCACCAAAACTACTCCTCCTTTCAGCCACAGCCTGGCCCAGGGAGATAGTTTTAGCTCTTGACCAGAAAGGGGAGCACTCCCTTTCCAGCCCCAGGAGGCCCAGAGCAGGGTAAGAAGTCAGAGTTTTGAGGCTTTCAAATCTGGGGCACCTCTGAGCAGCTCTTCTTACTGTGTGGGGTTTTCTGGGGTTCTAACTCAAAGGCACTCTCTAGAGCAAGTCTCTGGATGGATCCTGGGCCACCGAGGACAGGATGACAGGAAGGACAAGACTGGCTGTGTGGCCCTGGGCAAGTTTCCATGGTCTCTGGAGAGCCTCTAGTGTATCAATGGACCATCAGCCAGAGGTCTTAGAGCCCTGATCTTCAGCTCCCCAGTGAAGAGACTGAGGCCCAGGGAAGAGAAGGAATGTGCTCAAGGTCACATGCCTGGTGAGCTATGGGACTTGCTCTAAACACAGGGGTGCCTGCCCTTGATGTGATGTGTCTCCTGCTGCCTCACAACACAGCTTCTCAGCAGCCCCCAAAGGGTGAGGCTGATCTCAGGGATCTAAAGGCCTTCCATGTCTAGGATGCTGGGTCCCCATGTGTACTTGACCCACAGAACATCCTGTATGGTGTCTAGAGCTTTCCAGAGCACTCTCAGAAACACCAGCTTCCCCGAGGCTGATAATGAAGAGCTCAGTCCCGTCTTCCCATCCCCCAGGGCTCAGGCCCATCTCTTCCCTTCACAAGGGGGCACACTCGCCCTTGGCAGGCTCTCAGCAATCACCCATGTGCCCTAGACACCCCAGCCTCCATCTCTAGATGTGGCCTCATCCACATCCCCCCCCCCAGATCTCCCACAGCTCCCTAAACTCAGCACAATTAGAACTGAACTCATCATCATTCCCTTAAGCCGTGCTCCACCCTGGTATCACTTATCTCCTGCCAAATGGCACCGTCATCCTCATTGTCACTGAGCAGGACACCTAGGGCCACCTGGGACTCCTTCTCCCTCAACAACCACATCTGGGGCCTCTCCATTTTTTCTCTTTCAAACCCCAGTGTCCCGTTTCTCACCAACTCAACTCCAACCTCTCCACATCTTACCTTTTTAAAACACCACCTGCCCCAACATTCCTCTCCAGTCTTTCCTCCATACTTTTTGCCAGTAACTTTCTAAATCACACATGGGACCCCATCACTGCCTTGCACACAACCTTTCCATGGTTCTCCACTGCCCACAGGATTAAAAAAAAAAATCTAAGTTCCTTAACACAGTTTCCAAGACCTATCAGAACTCTTCATGACCCATATCAATCGCCGGCCTGGCTCTGAAACTTACACTCCACTACACTGAAAACAGAGCTCCTGAACTCACGGATAGTGTACTTTCTGGAGCCTGGAGGCCTGACAGGAATGGGGGTGTATGTGCAGTCTCTGCTCTCCCCTCAACACATGGTGCCTTTCAGGACCACGGAGAGCGTCACCTGGGAGCCCCCTCCCCCTCCCCTTAGTCATACTCTGCCCTGGTGGTCCACCCATCTCACTCCTCTGCCTTTCCGTCAAAAGCCCAGCACCGGCCATGGCTTCCTCCAGGAAGCCCTCCTTGACCCACCTGGAAAATTTCCTTCTCCGGGCTACCTGAATAACCTGTGTATGCTTCCCTCCCACCAAACTCGTTGCCTTGATTGTTTGTAGAGAACTCCACATCCCCACCGCACCCAACCCCACCCCCAGCTGTGAGCCTCAGGGGCCCATACCCCATCTGATTCATCTCCATAGTACAGAGGAGGTGCTCGGAGCATGTTTGTTGACTGAATGAGTATGACATTCAGCAGGTGTGCAGGAAGTGTGTGTTGATTTGCACTGTGTGTCTGCTGCTCTGAGTGACTCAGACAGATTCCTCTCCTGGCCCCTCTGGAAGAGGCTTTTTCTCCCTGACTGAGTCCACCTCCATTAGCCTCCATGTGCCATTTGCCTCCACACTCTGATTACCTTTCCTGCAGGTCAGCACCCAGCCCTGGGGAGACAGCAGCCCCTCTCAGCTCCTGCTGTAGCTACACAGAGGATTGGTCCATCCCTCAGCCTCGTGAGTTCTGCTCAGAATGGTCTGTCCCTGCCTCTCTCTCCTGCTCGGAACAGATGGCCCTGAGTCCCCACGAACACAGAAGTCCCTATTCAGTCATTTGAACATTTTTAATGTTTTCTAAATGATCGAAGCTTCAGTCTCCTTTGATCATGGGCTCACACTATCAGAAACAAAGAATTCCTTGAAGGATCCTGAGCCCAGCTTCTTCCCAGTCTCGCCACAAGGCTGCATTTGATAGGGAGCCCGTGGCCAGCCCGAGATTGTTATAATGGATACCATCCATGTTTGGGTTTGTTTTCCTTTCATTGCTGTTTTGTTTTCATATTCAGAGTCTGTCCCCGCTTCCCGGCGGCACCCTGGTTTCCTGAGCTTTATGGAGCTAAAATGGAATGGCCATGGGGTCCAACTGTACTCTCTTGTCCCAGGCTTTGAATCTTGAGTAGGTGACAAGAAAATAGGGAAAGCCATCTGGTGCTTTGGGGAATGTCCCCAGTAAGAGGGCACAGGATCCTGGTCTCCTGAATCTGCACTGTTCCCCTCAATTCTTTGAGCTCCAAATATGCTTCCAACAAATCCCTCCCTTGTCCAACATGGCCACTCGGTTTCTTCTGCACACAGCCCTCTAATGCTAATGGATAGAGTCGCATAGAAGGGGCACACCTTCCTGTGTTATGGGGAAAGCCTGGCATCCAGGACCCCTCCCCCACCAGTTCTGTCTTGAGGGGCTGCATTCAACCCAACACTTGACATTCCCACACATACATAAAGGAGAATGGGATGGACACAAAATGTCTGGTGTTGCAGGGGCACCCACCTCAGGGGTTGGGGTGACCATCCCAAGGCCCATGCCCCACCCTCCAAGCCTGAGGTCAGGGTGGAAGAAGAGCAGACCTCCCACTGACCCTCACGTGCTCGCCCGCAGACACAGAGGTGAACACACTCACACACACACACACACACACGCGCGCGCGCACATATACACACACCTGTGTGCCATGGTGACAGCTGGGAACTGGAATGCACGTGTTGTCTACCACGAGTCATGAACTCGCTGAGGGAGCGGCTTAGGCTTAGGGCCTGGGCCTGCTGACCGTCTGTTCCCCACGGATGAGGCTATCAAGAGTCTCCAGTCCTCTGGGATTGCTCAGAATTGTCCTTTAGGCCAGGCAGGTGTGATCGATTGATCACTCCTCCACCTAGCCTGAGCTGCTGGGCTGTCAGGGACCCATACCTGTCAGTGGCCCCAGGGCAGCGAGGCCTGGATGTCCACCGGATAAGACAGGAGTGGTGGCGGTATGAGTGCAGCTGGGCCAGGATGGCCAACAGAGCGGGCCCTGCTTCCTCCCTTCCAGAGGGCGCCAGCCCAGGTCCCCACCCTGCCCCCAAATTTGAGATGAGAACACCCTAAACTCTGAGCTGGGCCTTCCATCCAGCCAGTCCTAGCCAGCCCCACCCTGCCCAGCACCGTGACCCAAACCGTGGGATGCACTGAGTCAGAAGAACCCTGAGTTCAGGACTCAAGCCCTGGCTCCCAGCAGCTGGAGCCCCTGGTCCCAGCTGGTCCCTCCTGCACCTGAAGCACACATAGCCCCACAAGATCAGAGAAGCCACTGTGCCCCCCACCCTCTCCAGGGGGAGTGCCCTTCCCCCACACCTCCTGCTATTTGCCAGCTCCCGCTGTTGATGAGGGGGCATTTGGACCCCACCTCAAAGGGCGCTGGTGGCCAGAACTCCCAGTCCCACCCCCTGACCGCTGGGGATGGACGGTGGAGGGGCTGGAAGTCGACTCAATCACGGAAAGCCAGTGGTTTAATCAATGGTGTTTAAGTAATGTAGCGTCCATGAAGCCAAACAGGACAGGATGGGCATGTGGGTTGCTGGCGGATGGGCTCCTGGGGGGGCCAGGCAGCTCTGCCCCTGCCCCCCACTTCATCCTGCCCCTCTCTTCCACCGGGTGTTCCTGAGTTGTGCCCTTTATTATAAACCGGTGATCTAACGAGCAAATGGGTTTCCTGAGCTCTATAAGCTGCTCTAGGAGATTAACAGAACCTAGGATGGGGGCATGGGAGACTCTGATTTGTAGCTGGTCACTCAGGGGTACAGCTGATGATGGGGACCCATGCTTGGCCCCCATCATGAGGCTGGGGGGAGCAGCCTTCCCTAGGGGACTCTGAGCCTATCTCTGGGTACACAGGGCCAGAAATGAGAGGAGGGTGAGAGAAAACTACCTGGAGGAATGATCCTTGCTCACACCGTAACTGCACGCAGGCTTTTCCTCGGACGTTCAGGGAAAGCCCATTTGATGAGCTCTAAGGGTGAAATTGTGGGTGGGGGGCTGGTCAGCCTAGGGGTGGCCACTCCTGAAGAAGGGCTGAGGGTGGGGGGCTGAGCTGGAGGGTCCAGCTCCCGGAGCTCATCCATCTAGCAGTAGGGGCAGGGAGGAAGGCACAGAGCAAGCAAGGCTCAGGAGGGAACGTGAGTCTGGCACTGGGAGGCAGGCCCCAGGGGAGGGGGAGAGAAGCTTGTGCTCACGGGGGCAGAAAGAACATGCCTCCCCACTGCTGCCCGCCTGGAAGCTGTTGGTTTCCTGCAGCGCCCAGCTGCTCTGAACCCAGCAGCAAGTGCAAATCCCGCAGAGCCAGGAGCATGGGGGGGGGGCGCAGGCTGCGAGCCCCCCAGCCTGATCCCAGGGCAGCAGAGTCCATGCTCCCCTTCAAGGAGCTTGAAGCCGCAGCAGCACAGCAGAGTAGAAACCTCCCTCCAAGACTCCCGGGTGGCCCCCTCCCTTTTGTTCAGAGGGTGACCCCGGAAAAGGGGTGTCCCATGCCCTCCTGACCTGCAAAGGGAGGGGTCCAGGCTGGGGAGCAGCCCTCCTCTTCTTCTGCTCCCACTCCCAGTAGAGACACCTGGAGACTCTAAATAACATGGTTATTCAGAAATCCACGGGCTTTGTGCAGGCCAGGCTTGAATCAGGGCCCAGGGAAACAGGCGGAGGGCCCCAGCCTCCCGCAGAGGGAGCTGACGGCTCAATCCACAGCCTACACGCGCAGCCAGCGCTCTGGCTAGGCAAGAAGCAGCAGCAGGTGCAGCTCTGCTGGGGTGCCAGAGCCTCGGCCAGGCGGGGACAGGGGTGCTGAGGCTGTGGGGCTATTGGGAGGGGTGCGATGAGGGGAGTAGGACCTCCTCGCTGTGGCACAGGGTCCTCAGGGGTCCTCAGCGGCAGCACTTGTGCTGGAAAGCAGGGCTCGGCTCTCTGCGTCATTCCTGCCAGGGGTCCCTGCAGGAGGGAAGAGGCTCAGCTGGCCCCAACGGAGGCAGAAGGTGCCTTGGGACCAGGCTGGAAAACCCCTCACTTCTGCTTTCAGAATGCTCTGCAGATGCAGCCCCTTCTCCTCACCATCAAAGACACCCCCAAGGTTCCCTGCTTCCCCCGATGACTCAGAGCGTCCTGCAGCCCCCTGCTTCCATGCTGACCTCCCCAGGCTGTTACACACACAGCAAGCACAGTCGTGCCTCTACACTACAACTAAAACACCCTGGGGCCCGTCTGCAGGAAACAACACAGGGGCTCTGTCTCACAGTAGAGGCCACAGTCCCTACAAAGCCCCCAGCTGTCTACTCTGGTCTCGTCCCTACCACTGTCCTCCTCACTCCCACTCCAGCCAAAGTGGCCTTCCTGTCAGGCTTCAGATACATCAGCCACGTGCTCACCTCAGGGCCTTTGCACTGACTATCTCTGCCCAGAGCCCCTTCCCACAGAGAGCTGTATGGCTCACTACCTCACCTCCTCCAAACCTCTGCTCCAACGCCACCTGTGCAGTGAGGACCTTTAGGACAACTCTTTCAACAGCTGCAGGCTGTCCCCATGTGTTCCCTTTCCCCGCCCTGGCTGACTTCACACCTCTCCGTAGCACCGATCACCATGAACCAACCCTCTCTTTTGCTCTTCCCATTTCTCATCTGTCTCTGTCTCCTAGAGCACCCTGAGTGTTCACCCTCCTGTATTCGACTCGTAGCAGGGTGGGGGCCGGTGGCGGGTAATGGCCACTTTCAAGTGAATGAACAAACTAACAAACAAATGAGCCGGCTTGGGGGCAGCCTGTGCTCCTTGCTCCGGTGAGGCTCAGCCCCGAGCCCAGAAGAGGGGTGGGGGGCCGGGGTACCTGGGCCGGGCTGCTGGGCCTGGGCCTCATCCCTCTCCAGCCGCAGTGCGGTTAGCAGGAAGCAGCCGCCACCCACTGCAAGGACGAAGGTGCAGCACAGGAAAGCCTGCTGCAGGCTGAGGAAGGACTGCAGGTAGGAGTCGGGGCGCCCGGCCCTCAGGGCGCCAGAGATCTGCAGAGAGAAGCTGTGCTGCCAGCCCGCCTGCGGGCCTGCAGCCGCTCCCCTCCCACCCCCACTGAGCAAGCCCTCTTACAAGTCCAGTGAGGTAAGGGCTGCCCGCGTCTCCCAGGATGTGGCCCACCGTGATCTGAAGCGCCTCTGCTGTCCCCCGGCACTGGGGCAGCACCACGGACTGCAAAACACAGGAGGGTCAGGGCAGCACCCCAAGAAGTACAGAGCGTGGTCACCCCTCAGTCCCAGCTCCTGCTCCAAGCAGCAGGCCAGCCATGCCAGTGGGACCAGGTCAGGCGGTGGGGGTGCCACGGCTCCAGATGAGAGCCTCCCTCAAGGGCTTGCTCTTGCGAGGCAGGGACCAGGCAGGGCTGTGACTCCAGGGACCGAGCATTCCGGTCAGGGCAAGGCGGTGGGAGTGCAGGCTGGCATGGGCGTGTGTGGGCATCAGTCCTCCTCTGGGGAAGTTCAAGCCCCACCAGGCAGAGACCAAAGGCAGCCTTGCTGGAGAGACTCCCACATGACCCTTGAATTCTAGAGTCAGAGTGTCTGGGCTCCAATCCCAGACCCCCCACTCATAAGCTGTATGACCTCAGGATCCGCATCCCCAAACAAGAGTAATTACAGGACCTACTGGGGGGATTCTTTCGTTACCAATCTTCATACGGACAGCAGACTGAAATAATGCCCTATGACCCCAGACCCAGCCAGCCTTCCCCACTCTGGTCCAACCAGAATACCCCTACTTGTCCTTTAGGACTGACCTTCCCATAGATTGGGGACCTGCCCTACAGCCCCTGTGTGTACCCCAACTGAACACATACCTCCCATGCTGGAAGGCTCCTCCTTTGTCCTCCTCCAACCCCACACTGTCTGGGCAGCAAGGCCCTGTCTGCGTCCTCTCGAGCTCCCTGGGACACAGCAAGGCACCTGGCTCAGAGGGGACTAGCTGAAAGTCTGCCAGGCAGGGGTGCCCTGGGAGAAGCCAGCAGAAGCCAGGCTCCCAGCTGGGGAGGGGTTCAAGCAGTGGCTGCAAAGTCCCAAAGAGAGCCCCCCCCCAGAGCCCCATCCCCAAGACCTCGGTGTCCATAACCTGAGCCCAGCAGAGAATATGTAATACATATGACATGTATTAAGTGATTCCTGATGTTTTCTAGACATCCTATGTCCATCTTCTATACCCACTCAACCACCTCCAGAGGGAGGTATGATTGTTATCCCCGGGTCACAGAGGAGGGAACTCTCCCCAGGGAGAGCGGGTCACCTCTCCAGGGTCACCCCACCAGGAAATAGCAGGATTGGGATTTGATATCGCTCCTCCAGGATCTGGCCTGCCACGAGCAAGGAGGAGCCTCTCCAGCGATATCTGTGTCTGCTATGGAATGCTTGGAAGAGAGAAAGACAAGGACAGGCTCGCCCCACCTGGCACGCAGATGATGGGCAGAGGGAGAGGGCAGGCATTCCAGTGAGCAGAGGTATGGAGGCAGGAGCCCAGTGCCTGGGGGCCGCATGACAGGCCAGCGAGGCCGTGCAGCAGGAGTCCCTCTGTCGGTGATGACAGGGCACCCTGGGTCAGACACTGAGCCCTTCTGTCCAGGTGGCGAGAGAAGCTGGACCTGCCCCCCTCACGGAGACCTGAAGCTCGGCTTTGCACTGGCCCCTCCTGCTTCCTTCTTGCCCCATAATTACGTGATTATGCACTGCTGGCCCTGGAGGGTGGGTCCTGGAGGAGTCCATGCCAGCTGCTTGGACCCTCAGAGTCAGGTCCCTTCCATGCCCCCAGGAAGTGACTGGGGCAGCAACAGTGGGTCCCCAACCTGTCTCATCCTGTTGCCTCCAGATAATGCCAGGGGTGGGGGGTGCAAAGCTGGTAATTTTAGAAGTGAGAGGCTTTGGGTTCCTAAAACCGCAGGCCCACTCTATTCTGAGACAAAGCACCTCTGTTTCAGACTCTCCTTTCTCAGAAGACCTGTTCCCTTTTTAGCCTGGGGCATAACCCACACCAGCCAAGGGCCTGTCCAAAATCGGAGCAGCGACCACCAGGTACAGACTCCCTGGCAGCCTGCCTCCTGCGTTCTCCACTCAGCCCTCACAGCTAGCAGTGCTGGGGAGCATGGGCAGATGGGCGGGCAGAGCAGGGAAGCACTGAGACTGTACTAGGACCCAGGAAAAACAGGAGGGTGACGTCCCCGGGGGCCTGGAGGAAATCTGCGGAGAAGGACCCCAGAGATGGACCTGACCTGGGAGAGCAGGTGAGTTCCACCTCTCTACTTCCTGCTGCTGGCTGTGGGAAGGCTAGCTCCAGGCCACCCTCATGGGGCTTGCAAGAGAGTTTGAGATGCCATCTTAGGGGTCGCAGGGAGCTCAGCGGGGGGGACATGATTGCCACCTCCTGGGGGCAGGACCTTCCAGAAAGGAGGTGCTGGAAGTAGGCCTGGGGGCCTTGGCTGTGAGGGAACCAGACCCTCTTTCTTCCTCACTGAGCCTTCAGGAGGCAGGGGCTCCTAGGGGTTCAGGGAGTGAGCCTCCCGGAACGAGGGGAAGGTAGGACAGAAAGCCTTCCTGGGACAGAGAGACTCGCTGCCTCCAAGCCAGGGGAGGACCGCAGGGAGCACAGCCCCCCCCCCCCTGGGGCAGCTCCAGACAGCTCCCCAGCAAAGCAGGATGGGTCAGACCACGGCTGGCTGGCCCTGTCCCCCTGAGCATCGCTCTCCCCTGCCGCCCACACATGCACAGCCCTACAAAGGTTAATCATTCTTGCAAACCCAGACACTGGGGGGACATGGGCCCGTCCTCGCATTTCTGCGGGGCTGCCGTGTGGAAAGGGGGCAGCTTTGTGGGGGGTGGAGGAAGTTGCCGGGGCGAGTTCCTGAGATGCCAGCGTGGGGGGTAGCTAAGCTACCCGTGCCTAAAAGTGGGCACTCCCAGGGAAGATATTTACCAGCATGCTCTCGTCTACTGGAGGGCTCTCCTGTGGGCCATCCAGCTCTCCCTGCCAGGCCAGGTATGATCACTCCTTTTTATAGATGAGGAAACTGCAGCCCCAGGCCATTCAGCGGGGCTGTGGCCGAGTCTGGGCAAAAGCCCAGGTCCTCTGTCTGGAGGAAGGGGCAGAAAACACCCACCAGTCCTACAGCTGATACGCCCCGGGGTGTCAAAGCACAGCACTGTCTACACCCACTGAGCCTGGGTGGTGGGGTGAGGGAAGAATGTCTAGGCAGGGAATGAGCCTCCCACCAACAGCAATATTCAAGCAGGCCTCCATGGCCCTTTCAAACTAAGCTTTGAGGGCACAGGAGTCCATGGGGAGCCAGGAGACGAGAAGGTGGCAAGCCCCATGAGGGGCCCTGGCCGGCACCCTCATCATGTCGTGCCCACAATAACCCTCAGGCATTTTACCCTGTTGTCCTCATGGGGAAACTGAGGCCCCAAGACACAGAGTGATTTGCCTGTGTCACATGCAGCTAGGAACGGGCAGAGGCAGGCCCCGGCACCGGTCACCTCAGGATGGCGGTCAGCCCCAGCTGGGCTCCCTGTCTCCCCTGTGTGCGGGGTTAGACTACGCCAACCTTCCTGTGGGGTCCCTGGGTCTGGGATCCTGGATGCAGCTTGCCAGTATCTGAAGTCCTCCCCTGACGTCTGCTGGACAGAGGCATCGAGCCTGGACTGGCAGGCTGGACGGAGAGACTGAGGCTCAGTGGGGCCAATGCCAGACTCTGGACGTTGTCATGTGGTTGGGCCAGCACCAGGCTGCACTACAGTTCGAGCTGGGCCCTTGCCTGGCAGCCTAGACCCACGCTGCTCAGCAGCTAGAGCCCTGAAGTCCCACATCCCCGTCCACACACCCAGAGCATTGGCCAAAGAGCCAGCCAGCTGAGAAATGCAGACAAGGAAGAGGGAGGGCTCGAGACTGAGCCTGGGCTCCCATTCTGGCTCGGTGCCTTTGCATGCTGTGTGATCTCGGTCCAGGCACCTGCCCTCTCTGAGACTCCATCTGCTCATCCGCAAAATGGAGGTGAGGGTTAGGTGTCAGGTGACAGTCAGAGTATCAAGATGACCTTGGTCCCCTACCCCACGGTCTTGGAGTCCCTCCCAGCACTGAGCCAGACAGACGCCAGCTCCCTCCGCTCAAGAGGCCCCAGGACCAGCCCCCCACACCTACCAGCAGGATGTCAGCAACCACGGCCCAGTTGCAGGACAGAAGCAGCTCCCCAAGGGCCAGGAACACCTGTGGACAAGGACCCCAGTCACTGACCCCTCCCTGCATTGCTGCTTCTTGCCTGGAGAGCGAAGGACCGTGGAGGATCGTTGGAGTAGTCCAGGACGGAACCATTTCTGCAGCTCCAGCAGCCTCAAGGGCGGGTGGACAGTCCCCTCTGGATGGCTTGACAGCCGTGACCCAGAGCAAAGGGCCAGACACCAGGCTTTGATGAATAGCTCCCAGGCCCAGGCCATGAAGTCGCTCCTGGGGCCCAGTAGGAGGCAGCCAGGACTTCCAGGCCCTGTCCTGAACCCACCTCCACCCCCAGCATCTCACCCCGCCCCAAGTGACTGGGGGCCACCAGGAACCTGTCTCACCAGGCTCCTGAGCCCCCTGCCTCATGCCAAGGGATTAGGACAATCTTCATTCCAATCACTCAGGAAGAGCTTAATGAAGCAGCCAAAGGGGGAAAAAAGTCATTTCTCAGAGCTTCCAAGAGCTTATTGCTGAAGTGGAATTAGTCATTCCTGGAGTCACGGGGCTATGCCCCGGGGCAGCCTGCGCTCTGCTTCCCAAAGGCCTACAGACGCCATGCCGGAGGCAGAGAAAGTGAAGGAGGCTTGCCCACACCTCCCACACACTGGGCATATCCACATTCTCCACGGTCCACCCTCTTAGCTACCCCCGAAGGCGAGGGTCATGACACCCAGCTCCCAGGACCACACACCCAGCCCCTTTCCGGAGAACCCCTCACCCCTGCCATTGGCCCTCTGCAAGGGGAGGCCGGCAGAGGGGAGGCAGAGGGAAGCCCAGGATGGGGAGGCCTTGGGTGGAGGGTAGCACTGAGCACAGCCTGGAAGGAGGGGCAGGAGGCCCCCGGAGGCAAGCATAGGGAATAAGGACCCCCACACCCCCACACCCCTCCGCTGTGCTGGGGGCCAGCAGTGTGAGCTCCCTTCCTGCAACCAGTCCCCGGCCCTCTGCCCGGACTGGGGAAGTCTGCAGCCCAGGGCTGGGCACCCACAGGCTGGGAATCAGGAAGTCGCTGGGGCAGGTCTCAGGCTGCACACCCGCATTCCAGCCCGACTACAGGGTCTCCACCCCGGCCTCCTGTGGCCACATGAAAACCACCCCGCTCGCTCTCACCACCCCCCGGGCCACTTCCTCCTCCACCTGGACAGCCCTCTGTCCCCTCCTCACACCCTGCACCTGTCTCTCCCCGGCTCCCCCACACCCATAATACAGACTGAAATATACCTTCTCCTTCCTCCAGCTGGAGCCTAACCCCAGAATGGAGCCCATGGAGGGCAGCCGCAGCCCTACACCGCCGGGGGCACCAGGTTTCCTGAGACACACCTGGAAGCCACCCAGCCACCCATCCCCCCAGTGCGACTTCCAGGGTGCAGACCTGGTGGGAGCACCTGCCTCCTGGCCTTATAATTACACAGGCTCCCCAGGCGCCAGGAAGGCTCTCCCACAAAGGGGTGGCCATGACCCTGGGGAGGTCACCGCTCTCCAGGCCTTGCTTCCCTGCACCTGGAGGCCCGGGCCGCTAGGTCTGTCCCCAACGGGCCACGTGCAAACGGTGTCTCAGAGCTCGGGAGCTCCTGTGGCCAACTCAGACTCCAGTGAACACCCCAACAGGGCCGAGCTGCCACAAGGAATGTAGCCAGCTGTTCAGCCCCAGGACCTCCTGGACTCCTCCTGTGCCCAGAGGGCCCCGGGCGCCTCTCACTAGCCTCCTGAGCCCTGTCTCTCCTCCAGCCCACCACAGCCGGGCACTCACCCTGTACAGCTGTGCCAGCCAGGATGGACCCCAGCACAGGCTGCCCCTAGCCAGCCGCTGCAGCTGCCTCTTATCTGGGGAACCCTGCTCCATGTGGTCATGGGAGCCCGATTGAGGATGGGGGTTCCTCCAGGCTTGCTGTCCATTCTGCACCCTAACGTCTCCCGTCCACAGCTGCTGGCCTGCTCTGGCCTTCCATCTCCTCCTTGGCCCTGCCATGCCTCCCAAGCCCAGCCCCCGAGAGGACTCATGAAAGGGAACCCTGACTCTCCCCTTGTGCCGGCTTCCCCACACTCCACTTAGTTTCCCAAGCAAGAGGGCCTGGGAACGCTGTCTGGGGCCTGAGAAATGTGGAGCCCCTTGGCCTCTGGCCTTTTCCATTGCAGAACCAAGAGGATCCCCGCCTTGAGCTGGGGCAGTGACCATGACTGTCCCCAGCGTAGTCCACCCAGCCAGAGACACATGTGCCTACCAGGACTCCTGCACATTCTCACATACACTGTAGCCACACACTCATGCATTCCCACACATGTGTGGATACACGGAACCTGGGACACACACAATGCGGATGCTGCCAACAGTGGTGACCTTCCGGGCATTACCGCATGCAGCACGCACCAGCCAGACAGCGGCGGACCTGCTGGGATGGGCCTGCCGGGGTGAGTAAGTGGGTACACATGTCCTCTCGTGGTCTCGCGGATGTGCACACAGTTTGCACACACCTCTCTTCTGCACACGCAGGTGGGCTTGGGGAGGGAATGGGAGGAAAGGCAGAGCACCTTCCCGGGGACAAGGCTCAGCCCCCATGGAGGGAAGGGGCCAGTCTTCCAGTGGGAACTGAACTCTGAACTACATGGACTGGATCCCAGGACTCGCCAGGAAGGGGGATGGCAAGCACCCACCAGGGGTTTCAAAGACTGTGATAGAGCTCAGACCCATGCTTCCGCTGCCTCAGATCAACTCCAGACCCCATGTGGCTGAGCCGGGCAGGATAGGCCCCGGGCACACACGGGCCACCAGCAAGCTGCCGGGCTGGGCTGGCACACTCTGCCCCTGGGCCTGCCAACCAGTAATTGCAGGGACTGGCTTCAGGGCGCGAGGGCACCGCTAAGTTCCCGGGGGCCAGCAGTAGCCTGGCAGCCTGCTAGGTAGGCAGGTGGGGAGCGAGGCAGTGAGGAGGCTGAGTTCTGCCATCCTCCTGGAAGACTCAGCAGACTGCGGCCTCTCTAGGTGGGCGTTGCTGCCCATCCAAGGAGAGACACCTGCTAGATCCTGGCCGGGAGCGGGGGAGACATGGCCCTCAGAGGAGGGCAGGTGGTCCCTCTTGGTCCCTCTGAGACAGCCCCTGGCAACACTAGCCACTACAGTTCAAGATGTAAGAGAAAGAGAGCCCCCCAAGAACCAAGTTGCTGGAGAGCCCCCCAGGCTGGGGCAACCGCACAGTCCAGCTCTCGGCCACCCCAGGGACCAGAGACCCCTCAGCTGGCCCTGACCACAGCTGTGCTGGCCACATACCTGGCTGAGCCTTCCAGCCTCCTCCGGGTCCCCTGCGGGCAGCTGGCTGGACAGACACCCCATCCCCGGTCCTGGCTCAGGGGTCCTCAGGGCCAAGGAGGGTGGCAGCCCCTCCCAGAGGTTAAGGCCTTGGTGACCACTGAGGGGGTTCTCCTGGGGCGGGCAGAGATGCCGAGGTAGGATCTCCTCTGGGCTGGAAGGGGACTTACACACGTCCTCTGGGGCAACTCCCAGGTAAGGACAGAGGGCTGTACTGCATCGCAGATTTCCCTTCCCCCCGAAAGTAAAAAATAGTATGTCAGAAAAAAATTGTTTTTCAACAAAGAACAAAACCTAATGAGACAAATGTTACATACTGGTAGCCAAGGGAAGAGAGGAGACAGACAATTCTGGAGTGCAAAACCTCAGCTCAGCCTCCCCACAGCCCCCACAGCTAGAGGGAGGTAACCTGAGCAGGCCTTCGTCCCCACTTCTAACTGGGAACCAGTGAGGTAGCTGCTGGGGAGCAATGGGGGAAAGCGGAGAAGGTGAGCAATGACCCCCATTACACATTCCACCAGGCCCGAGGGGCTCACTGGGAGGTTGGCAGGAGGACCCTGTGCACACCAGAGGACGGCAGGGGCGGGGCTCCACAAAGACCCCTCCCACTGCCTGACCAGAGCCCCAGGGAAGGCTGGGAGAGCTGCTCTGGGGGACCAAAGCACGTTGGGCATCACAGCAGAGTCGCCCAAGCCCAGACTCGGCACAGAGGATGGAGAAGAACAAGAAGGGCACAGAAGACCCATCTCCCCTTCCAACAGACTCAGCTAGCGCCTTCCCTGCCCGGGTCTGAAGGCGTGAGCTGCCGGGAGGCCCACGCAGCCAGCACCAGCGGCCAGGAACCCGGGCGCTCACCCAACACAGGGTTCTGAGTGCTGCCTACAACCACCCCAGGAGCTTGGACGTGGATCCCGGCCCTGCTGGGCCTTCAGAGGACGCCACAGACCTTGGGCTGGCACCCCCTCAGCCAGGGAGAGACCGTGAGGCCGAGGGCCGGGCCAGGTCCGGCCTGGGCCCCTCATCCCCGGGGGCTCAGAGACAGCACGTGTGTGTTGTCTTAACCTGTGAGGTTTGGGGCTGATTTGTTATACAACACAAGATATTTCGTGCACTGACTGAGCCACTGAATTTCAAGAATAAATAATGAAATCTTCAAGCATCCAGCTGGGAAAAACAAATCAAAATGTAAGATTTTTTTAAAAACATTAGGCTAACTAGGGGCGCCTGGGTGACTCACTCCGTTAAGAGTCTGACTCTTGGTTTCGACTCAGGTCCTGATCTCATGGGTAGTGAGATCCAGCCCCGCATGGGGCTCTGTGCTCACTGGGAGTCCGCTCGGATATTCTCTCCCTCCGCCCCTTCCCCCACTCACGCTCATGCTCTCTCTCCTCTCTCTCAAATAAATAAAATCTTTAAAAAAAAAACACCACATTCGGCTAACTTTATCCTCCGCAACAATGTTTGATGCCAAAAGACAACAGAAGAAATGCAAAGCAGCAGGGAAGGAAGGAAACTGTGATCCAAGAGTATTAGACCCAGTTAGGTGTTGTTCAAGGGAAGAGCTGACGAGAAGACAGAAGGAGCAGTCTCTCTAGATATGAACTACTTCACCCCAGAATTCACCCAGCTAGGAGCCCAACTCAAAAGACCAGGAACGCAGGTTGGTGAGCATTGAGCCCATTCAATCCGGGACTCCCCCAAAAAACTGTGAGGGTCATGCGTGGACTCTGGGGGTTGAAATCCAGCAAAAGTGAAAATAATCACGTAACATGAACTGGGAACCTCGGGAGGGAAGATGGGAAGTGGATGAAAAGGCAAGCACTCTCTTCCAAAGTTGGGATTCACCAGTAAGTCCAAAATCTTAAAATTAATTTGAACTTAAACAATCCCTTTTACTTCACTTCAATTTCTTCAGGTAAATTCATATAAATTAACTAAATGTATGATTCCCTTTCTAGGAAATATCCAGAATGAACGAATCTCTATGGACAGAAAGTGGATTAGTGGTTACCCAGGGCTGTGGGAGGGGCAGCTTGGGGAAATGGGGAGGGACTGACAAACAGATATAAAAATTCCTTTTAGGGGTGGCAAGAATGTTCCAAAATTAATGTGATGATTGCACAACTCTGAAAACAGTCAAACCCAGTGAACCATACACTTTGAAGGGCCAAACGGGATAGGCTGTGAATCACATCTCAACTCATCTGGTTTTAGAATTACAGTCTTATGAGACCTCGGGTTTAACAAAATATTTAGGGAAACATAAATCGGTGTATGTCTGTACAGACACGTGGAATGACGGTCACCTAATAAAAGAACAAGGAGAAACACACAGGCCCAGATGCTAAAAGGAGTCAATTCTGGGGATAAGAATGTGGATAATTATTATTTTCCTCATTGTGCATTTCCACTTCGGCATTTGTGTTTTGAGTCCCTACCAAGGAAGATACGAGTGGGATGGACACATTGTGGCAGGCTGAGCTGTCCGCCCCACACCATACTGGGCGGTGGAGCAGGAGGCACCCACGGCCCGGCGTGGCGCGCTCAGAGTCCGGCCGGGGCCTCCGGCTCGGGGCACACGCACTCCAGGCCATCCTGCTCAGCCTCGCAGTGGCACCTGACCACCAAGACCTCCCCTTGAGCTTCAGACTGAAACCTTGATGATGTCCAAGGAGGCATCTCAAATTTGACATGTCTAAAATCGAATTCTTAATCCCACCCCATCGGAAACAAAGCTCTGCACCTCCCCCAATGTCCCAGGTTGGTTTATGGCAATGTGGCCTCTGATGGCTTATAGTCCCCCCCCCCGGGGTCACCCTGGCTCTGCCCCACTGTGCCCTGATTCCCAATGCACAAGGAAATCCTATTGATTCTACTACTTCCAGAAAATCCGACCACTTCTCCACACTTTCTCCCCCCACCCCAGACCCACGCCACAATCAGCCCGTGCCTGTGACCAGCCTCCTGCCCAGTTTCCCTGTTTCTCACTTTGTCCACGCTCATTCCACTGACAATGCAGACACCGGAGAGACCTGTTGAATCATGAGGAAGAGTGGCCACCAAGTAATCATGCCCATACCCTGCACAGCCACGGTGAACCCAGCCGGCCCGTGCCTTGCTCTGACTGACGGGTTACAGCGGCAGCAGCGCCATTCCTGGCCGGACCCCGGGAGCTGTGGCGGCCTCCGTCTGTGCTTTCCAGCAGCGCTGCACTAAGGTGGCCACGGAGGAAGGCAGTCTATACAGCAGAGGCCGCGTCCGCTCGGAGGAGAAGGCAGGAGGCCTCATTTGCAGACAGATATGAGACAGACAGACAGTCTAGCCACCCTGTCTTCCAGGCCCCTGCAGCCCCATGAGGGAGCACAGGTGGAAGCTGCCCACCCAGTTAATTGCAGGAAATAAGGAATCGCTGTTTGGGGGGCAATGTGTTACACAGTGACAGATCACTGCTACAAACCCACGAGTCAGATCAGTGTGTGTCTGTGCCAGAGACCCTGCAGTGATTTCCCGCATCTCTCTTACTTGAAGCCAAGGTCGTTCTGCGCACAGAGTTCTGCACCCCATGGCCATTGCCTCTCACCTTACGTCCTCTGCTCTTCCTCTGCTCACCCCCTTCCTTAAGTCCACTGGCCAGGATTTCCCCCAGGACCTCTTCACCAGCTGCTCCCTCCCCACTGCACCCTGAGAGCCACCCAGTTCAGTCCCTCACTCTGCTATTAAAGTGTCACCATCTCAGCAAGGCCTCCCCGGCCACCTGGCCAACCCCAGTCCCTCCTCTCATCCCCTTTCCCTGCTCTGTTATTCTCCACAGAACACATTCCCACCTAACACACTGCTTATTTTATGTGTTTTGCTTATTACGTACGTATTTCTGAATGTTTTGTTCAGCATTGGATCGGATCCCCAGGGCCCGAAACTGTGCCTGGCATGTAAGAGATGCTCAGGAAGTATCTGATAAGTGAATGAACATTTCTGCTCATTCCCACCTGCTGAGCTTTTCACCATGAGCCCCTTGGGGCTCCGCAGGGGTGGGAGGGTGAAGACCCCACTCCAAGGTTTCTCCCTTGCAAGGCCAGAAGAGCAGGTGGGACCATAAGCCCCCTGAGGGTGGTCCATACCTGTGGGGTTTCATAGCTGTGTGCCTGCAGGACCCCAGATATTTACCCCAAAATAGTCACTGAATATCTCCACCCATTCCATCAAAATCCCCATCAAAAGATTGAATATCGAGGTGCCTGGGTGGCTCAGTTGGTTAAGCGACTGCCTTCAGCTCAGGTCATGATCCTGGAGACCCGGGATCGAGCCCCACATCGGGTTCCCTGCTCGGCAAGAAGCCTGTTTCTCCCTCTCACATTCCCCCTGCTTGTGTTCCCTCTCTCGCTGTGTTTCTCTCTGTCAAATAAATAAAATCTTAAAAAAAAAAAAAAAAAAGATTGAATGTCCCCTCAGTTCTGAGCAAGCAGCTGTGGCTCAAGCAAAAGAGGAAGAAGTGATGTTGCAGAACTTTCCAGGGCAGGTCATAGACAACATGGTGTCACTGGGCCCTCATGGGATGCCAGAACTTGGGGGCTGGCCACCATGTTGTAAGGACCCCTGGCTCATGTAGAGGTCGCAGGCACTGGTCCAGGACCCCCCTCCCCGCCCCATCCTGCCCAGTTAACCTCAAGCAGAAAAGAGGTAAGATATCCCCACTCTCAACCCACCCAAACTGCAAATGCATGAGCAAAACACGTGCTTTTGTTGTTTTAAGGCGCTGGGTTTCATCACATACTCCTGGTGACTGGCACAGGCATGCAAGTTCATTGAGCTTCTCGGGGAGACCAAGAGGTCAGGACTGGCACCCCACATTACAGAGAAGCGGGGTGCAGCAGGGCTGAGCCCTTACCCCAGCTCACACAGCTGGCGATGCAGATGCAGGAACAATGTCCGGCTCTTCCTGAAGCCTCGATGCCCATGCACTCTTGTGCCCTGACCCCTGCCCCTCCCTCTGGACCACAGAGCTCACCTGAGGGGGTATGGCCGACATTCAGCTGTGTCCTCCAGCTGGCAGGCCAGGGATTGTACAGCTCCTGCCTCAGAGGATAAATCCCTTTTCCTCTGAAGGGCAGGAGCTCTAGGAAGGCAGCCAAGGAAGGGGGTGTGAGCCAAGACCTGCTGGGTGTGTCTGGATCCTAATTAACAGCTGAGAAGCCCACTTCCCCTGCCAAGGGGCCCGGGAGGAGGAGCGAGAGGCAACACTCTGCAGAGGAGGGCTCCGGGCATGGGATCCCTCAGGAGGGTCCCAGACCAGACATCATGAGACAGGGAGCCTCACTCCCAGGAAACCCAGCACAGCATGGCCCCTGCTTCAAGCAATGCGGGGGCAGACACACAACCTGCCCTGAGCCCACCTCACTGAGCAGCAGGCCAGATGTTGTCCTCAGCTGTCACACTCATCCAGCCACATCCGGCACAACCATGTGGGCACACAGAGATGGGCACACAAGAGACCACGCATGTCCACACGCGCGTCTATAGACCTGAATATGTTAACCTTGCAGTACATGCTCACACGCTCACATGTGCCCTCCTTTCCATGCACCCATCCCAGGAAGCTGGACCCATTGCCCCTGCACGGCCAGAGACCATGCAGGAAGAGTTGGTTTGGTCCCTGGAATCTCGGGAAGCAAAGGGACACACAGACAGACGAGATGCAAGTGACTCTTCCTCTTCTGAACACAAGTCAATTGCTCAACTGTCTTTGGACACCCCTTCTGACATTGACCTTGAACATCCCCCAAACCTGCTGACCGACCTTCTGGTAGGCCACAGCCCGTCCCTGCCCATTAAGATTTTAGGGGTAACATTGTGTCCCACGTCTAACTCTCCAGGAGCACCACCCCTGGGACACCCACCTCTGGCCACTGCGTTTCTCCAAACCCACCACGCCTGCCCACAGTCCTTTCCCAAGTGAGTCCCTGCATCTCCTTGTTCTCACACACCCCCATGGAGTCATCAGAGAATCCCTCCAAGAAGACGTGTGATCCACGCACTTCTCCCACCTCCCCCAACCCACGTCTCGCCACCTCGCTTAGATTACAGCCACGGTCTAGGACCAGGAGGGAAGGACAGGACACTCGTCACTAAAACGGGGATGGGAGAGAGGCATGCCTGCCAGCCTCATGGAGATGGGCAGGACTGGAAGGGCTGACAATGAACAATTATAAGCCAACAAATCAGACACCTACACAAAGGCACAAACTCTTAGAAAGCCGCCAACTATCAATGACAAAGAAACAAAAAGCCCTAATGGATCTATAATAAGAAGACACTGAGTCAGTTGTCACGGAACTCCTCACCAACAAAGAAGCCCAGAACCAGATTCACTGGTGAATCCTAGAACTATCTGAAGCTGCGTTAACACAAATTGTTTCCAAACTCTTCCCAAAAATGCAAGAGGGAGAAGCACTTGTCACAGCATTCCACGGGTCATCACCCTGATGCCAGCACCGAGGATCACATGGAAACTGCCGGCCACTGTCCCTTGTGGACATAGATATAAAGTCCCAGCCCCTCGGCCACAAGCCCACGTCAGCAGCACCAGCCGGTGATGGTAAACAAGATACAGTCAGCGCCAGGAACACAAGGCTGGCTGACAGGGCACTGGACAGCGGAAGGACAAGCTGCACAGTCACCTCGACAGACCCCTGCCCGCTGCAAATGTCCTTCGCTCCCAGTCAAAGCCTATCCCACCTGACGCTAGCAGGCCCCACACGACCCCATCCTCCTGTCCTCCTGTCCGTCCCTCCACACTAAGCACAGGGTCCTCGTAGTTTCCCAGGCCCAGCAGGTGTGCAGCTGCCTCAGGACCCTAACGACCCTACCAGCCCCCCTTCACCTCCTGCAGGGCTGCCTACATGGCTTCACCCAACACTGCCTCCTGGGGAACCCGCCCCCACCCCCAACCCCGTCTCACTGGTACCTCCTTGTCCCAAAGGTGCACCCTCTGAAATACCGTGATGTGAGCTCCCGCGTCTTGCCCACCCGCTGCCTCCCTCAGCGAGAATGTGACCCTCCAACAGCTGGGCTGCTTTAGTCGCACCCGCTGCCCTATCTGTGGCATTGAAGCCAGCAAGCCCCTCTACGCGTGCTCCATGTTTGTTGAATGAATGAACAATGTGAAGGCCTGGCACTGTGTCTCAGGCCTAGTGCTGCAGAAGATGGGAACTACTGTTCCCCGAGGCTGGGAGAGGGGTCGGAGCCCAAGCAAGAGAAGCTGTGAATGCCAGGAGGGGAGCAAGGCGGTGGAGGCTCTGCAGAGGGATGGGGTGGGGAGGGAGCCAGGAGGGGCCTGCAGAGGGGACTGAGCCATGAAGTCCCTCCAGGAGGTTCACCAGAACCTCGGGCGCCAGCAGGAGGAGCCGCGGGAAGGTCTGCAGTGTCCCTGGCCTTGTGGGAAAGAGACTGCGGTAGGTGAGCAGCCGCCCCGGGAGCCCGGGAGAGCGGCTCCTGGCACACGTTCTGGAGAAAGACAGAAGGCACGCGCTGTGCCAGGCAGAGGGCACCAGGAGAAGAGCGCAGGCCCAGACATGTGAGGGTTCTGGGGCTGGGGCTGGGTGGCTGGGAAGGACCTGGAGCCTGGATCTCAAGCCAGAGATCCGTCAGACATCAGAGGCACAGACGGAGGCACGGAGAGGGCCTCTGCTCAGGAGGTCTGGAAGGTTCCGCGCTGCTCCTAGAAGGCTGGAGCCTTGCCTGGGGGGCTCTGTGCCGCCAGTACCACGCCGGGCCCAAGGAAGGAGCAGCTTCCTGGCACCCGAGGGAGGAAGGACACGTCCCAGGCCTGTCTGCCGTCCTGCCCCACGGCCCCTCACCCCCGTGCCAGGCCTTGAGAATTTCTCCAGCTGCTGAGAATTTCATCAGCTAGCACACAGTGTCATTTCTAGATGAGCCATCCAGCTCTGGAGAGGTGCCAGACTGCAGAGGGGCACACAGCTGTGTCCCCTAAATAAAGCCAAGGAGCTGTCTCCAGAGCCCAGCGGGGCTGTGGTAGAGGCAGCGCTGGGGGGCCAGGCCTCCACCGATGCAGGGACAGGCCCGTGGCGGGCCTCCATCTGCCTGCAAGGTCAGGCCCACTTAGCCCCCGCCAGCCGGGATGCTGGTCCCACTCAGGCTTCCGCCACCACGGCCAAGCCACCAGCGCACATCCAGGCATTTATGAGTGCCTAGTGTATGACAGGCTCTGCTCCTCCCCCTCAGGGACCGCAGTGTGTCAGCTGCATCTCTGCTTCCCCTGTCCCGCTGTCGGTGCCGCTGTCTCTGGGCCTCGGTGAGAAGCCCTTCCCTGCGAGGGTTCCATGGGGCCCCACCGAGTCCAGGCAGAAACGGCCAGAGGGACCACCACGGAGAGGAGTGGAGGAACGCCATGCCAAGACGGAGATGACAGTGTCACCCGCACCGAGAATCAGACGATACAAATAGGAGGGCTCCAAAAACCACAAAGCGCCCCTGAGTGCGGAGCCCTAGCAAAGCAACTCCGGACTCCAAGAATCCTGTCCCGACCTGAAGGGAACAAGGGTGGAGGTGGACTGAGCAGGACCACACCATCGGCAGCTCCCGCTGGCAGGGAGCAGTGCTCTGGCCTGGACAGAGAGGATGGAGAAGCAGAACCAAGGCTGTGCTTGAAACAGAACCAGGTTTCTCTAGTGCATGAGGGTAACTGGAAGAGCTGTGAGATCTGGCCGTGGGTAAGTGATTTGCCTTCTGAGTCCAGCCTGCTCAGGGGCATCTGTGTCTGTGGTGGGGACCCCAGGGCCTTGGGACGGGATGGAAGGGGGAGGGAGCCTGTCTGGCAGGGGCAGAATCACGGGTCCCTTCCCATTGAGTGGGACCATCAGGGCTGGGGTGTGGGGCACCAGGAACCCGGCTGAGCACGTGTGGGGCATGCACACAGCCCCCCCCCCATATACCACGGTGGCTGATGGACCCAAACGTGCGCTGAGCCCAAGCATGAGCAATCTTTTGCACTAGGCCTTATAGATGACAAGGGTGTTCAGGATGCCCAGGGGGAAGGGTGACCTGGCAGAGGCTGGGGGGCACGAGCCTAGGGCTGGCATGGCCGCGGTGTGAGGCAGGGATAAGATACATGGGACAGTGTGGGACGGTCACCTCACAGGGGCGCCGCCACCAACCACGGCCAACCTGGGCCTCATCCACCTCGTCACACCTTACGTATACTCGAGCTCCCAGCAAACCTGAGGACTGGATCAGTCCCACACTCTCTAAGCAAAGTGTTAATCAGTGGCTCACAGGACACACTTTGGAGTCAGAAAGGCTCAGGCTCAAACCCCAGTTCTGCTCCTTCCCAGCTGTGCTACTCTTGGTAAACCTCGATTCACGCATCTGTGAAATGGGGACACCGAATGCTCCCTGGGAGGAGTGACCAGGAGAGACTGGGCACGGGATCAGCCACCGAGAACTGGAGCGACCCACCCCCCAACCCCGCACCACACGGGGGCCTCACTTACGTAGGAGGCCGGGAGAGTGACCCGGGCCAGGAGGAGAGCCACGTAGAGGCAGAGGGCCGCGGCAAGCAGGCTGCAGGCACAGATGAGGGGCTCAGCCCGCGGGTTGACCTTCTTGTACCTCCTTGAAGCCTCTGCTCCCAGGACAACCCCGAAGATGCCAGTCACCACAGTGAGTACCCCAAAAATCAGGCTGGGGACAAAGAATAGAACAGGGTCAGTGAGCCAGGCGGGCAGCCCTATCCCAGTGTTCAGCCTAAGGGAATGTGGCTATGCACCCCTCTCTCTCCCCTCAGACCTGCACTCCTGGGTCCTCAGGGTCCTGATCAGGGGCCCACATACTCCCCCTCCCCCCATCCCCTCTCCTGCCTCATCCTGGGGATGTCACCGGCCATGGGGGTGACAGGTGCAGCATGCCTCACCTCCAGTGAGCTTCTCCAACCGCCCACCATCCCAAACTTCCCACCTCAGAAATCTCAATTGTCCCACTCTGGCCCCAATTGCCTCACCTCTCACCCATTCCCCCCACAAATGGGAATGGAGGCAAGAGAATGTTTCTTTACCGAGCTCCCAGGATAGACCTGGCCCTTACTGAGCTTTGCACACACCCTCCTGAACCCCGCTGTTCCTGCAGCCTTGGTATACTTCTCAAGCTGCCCCCTCCTACTTGCCCTCCCTTTCCCACCCACGCCCTCCTTCAGCTGCACTTGACTCTCCTGCACCTGCCCCTGGGGACAGCTGTCCCTCAAGAGCAGACTCCACATGTGATCTGAAATACAGATCTGCCCAAGCCCCCACTGAAAACCCTCCACCAGCTCTCGGACACCTGCTGGATTTGTGCCAACCCACTATGATGAATCATCTGACCCTGGTGGACCCCAACACTGTTCCCCCAGCTCCAACCTCTTCTGCCCCCCAGATGAGTGTCTGTCCCCACTTCAGACTTTCACTCCTCGTTGGGACACTCTTCACCAGTTTTCCCACCCACCAAACTTCTACTCATGCTTCAAGACCCCTCACAAATATCCCCTCTCTGGAGATGCCTTCCCCTGACCCTCTGCTGATTCCTTCACTCCCTTCAGCTCCCAGAGCACCTTCTGTGTCTCCACCATTGAGGCCGCTCACCAGACTATGATGTCCTGGAGAACAGATACCAGGTCTGGCTTACAGTCTTGACTCCATGCTAGACCCTTTCCAGAACTCCCAGCTGGACAGATGTGGAGGGTAGGGCTGAGGACAGTTGAAGTCCAGAGAGCCCAGCAAGGAGGCAGCCAGGCCAGGACCTGACCACTCACTTTCACTCTCCTAGCCAGCCGGCCCTCCCCAGCGCCCTTTGAAAGAGGCTCAAAGGGAGGTAGAGCCCGGCCATCGCAAATCCTCAGTGGCTCCTGCAGTGCTCAGGTCAGATCCTCAGTGGCTCCCGCAGTGCAACCCCTAGCCAGCGCTGCAGAGGGCCCAGCTGCCCCTTGTAACATCCCACTCTTCCCCTCCACTCCTCCCTCTGCTTCACTTCTGACTCACCCATGCCTTCCAGAGCACCGCTGCCCCTTGCACCCCTCTCCAACGGCCAGCATCCCCTCCCAAACCACATGTGTCCAGAAATGCAACTGCCTCAGTCCCGGCCCGGCAGTGACCTCGCACCACCACACAAGAGCATGACAAATGCCAGGCTGTGCCTACTGATGACCTTTGTCTCACAAAAACTACCTTCCCTCTGAACAGCTTCTGTGAAATGTCCATCCCACAGGCTGAGGACAAGGGAGTTAATTCCCCTGTCCCTCCCCTTAGCTTATAGAAGAGAGTGGAGAGCCCAGAGAGGGCAGGGACCTGCTCCAGGGCACATGGCCCCTCACTGGCACAGCCAGAAGAAGCAGGTGCTACCTCGGGCAACTTAAAGATGCTCAGGGAAACTTCTCAGCCTTGCAAGGCTCCGGCTCAGCCTGGTCATGGGACCCCAGATCCTGGCTAAATACCATCCACCTTGGAGTCCTGGTCTGAGCTGGCCCTGGCAGATTCTGGAGACCTCTGTGGGATTTAGGGTTGATTATTCAGACAGGATCCTCCACTGGGCAGCAGGTGTGGCCAGAGGGCAGACCCAGCCAGTAGGCCGCCCAACCCCACAAGGCCTTCCCACAGTCAGATTCTCAGAGCCAAGAGGGTCCTTAAAGTCCAGCAAGTTCTATGCTGACCCTCTGCACAACAGGCCTGGTGAAGCAGCTGTCCCGCTCCTACTTTCATGCCCCCAGGGGTGGGAAGCTCACTACCTCCACACAGCCCCTTCCCTGTGGGCCAGCTCTGAGTGTTGGAAATTCTCCCAGGCCCAAGCGGAATCTCATGTCCTGGAGCTTCCTGCCCTTGCCATGCCCTCACCCTAGGGCTTATTCCAACCACAGAGGGGGTATCAGTAGCTGAGGTGGGGGTAGAACCCCGAAGCCCAGCTCCGGGACCTCCTGCCTCCTCCGTGGCAGCCTTCGTACCGCCCCCAACATGTCTATGTCCTAATCTCTGGGACCTGAGACTGTGACCTTCTTTGCAAAACAGACTCTGTGGGATTACATTAAGGGTCTGAGACAGAGGATTCCCCTCCATGTCAAGGGGCCCACAGGCCACCACCTGCATCTCCATAAGAAGGAAGCACAAGGAGCCTCGAGACATAAGACCACGGCTTGCAGAGACTGACTACGCGGCCACATGACAGGGCATGCCTGCAGCCTCCAGAAGAGAAGAGGCAGGAGGATGGTCCCCGGGAGACCTGGATGGGGTGTGGCCTTGCAGAGCTCAGCTGGACGCCCGGCCTCAGGACCTTGGAGAGCAATTCTGTTGCTCTAAGCACCACACCTGTGCCACTTACCACCTGGGACCTAGGACGTCGCTGGCCACACAGGGTCCGCAGAGGAGCCCACTCAGAGGACTTGCTCTGGGTTGTGGAGCCAGTGAGGGCCGGACGAGAACATGAGTCCTGGGCCCTCCCCGACATGCCTGGGCTGCTGTGGGACCCTGAGGCCCTTGTCTCTGTCCCGGGGAGGTAACCAGCTAGCGGCAGAGCCAAGACCAACAGCACAGTCTCGCTGGATGCCCTCCTTCACTCTGTCCCTGATGCTTCCCCTGAGTACCTGCCGTGTCCCAGGGAGGCCATGGCATTCAAGGGGCCCGTGGTCACAGGCGATTCCTGGATATGACACTAGGAGCACGGACTTCAGAGTCAGACAGGTTTGAGGCTGGCCCTGCTGCCGGCACAACTCCCCCAACCCTTCTGGCCATCCGGCTCCTCATCCCAGAACACAGGAACAACAGGCTTTTATCATAGACCTTCAGAGGGTCTTTCCGGTAAAATGCTCCCCATTTGGGCCTGAGCTGATGAGAACGCTTAAGAAGGGACGATGGGAAAAGGGAAGGGAGCTCCAGGCAGAAGGCCAGCTCAAGCCAAGGCACAGACAGGCGGGAGGGCATGGGGCATTCTGGAAATCACGAGAAGCTGCCTCCAAGCTCCAGGAGGGGCCGGGGAGATGGAGACAGAGAGGGGAGGCCTGGGAGCAGGAGGGGGGCATGGGTATTGGTGCGGCACACACTGTGTCATTGAGCCTCAGGGAGCAGAGCCGCAGGGACTGGGAAGCCAGGAGGAGATAAGGAGGAGGAGAAAGGGAGTGAGCGCCCCGGGCTGAGCTGGAGAGGTGTGGGCCCAGTGAGCACAGTGCAGGATGAAGTGAGAGTGACTGCCTTCCGGGTGGCTTTTCCCCACCCCAACGTCCTGGCAGCTTTCCCAGGACTCTTAAAGCCCCGGACAAAGCAGAGAACATATGAGTGCACGTGGGAACTGCCTGAACCCATGAGGGACAAGGCATCCCCGGGCCTCAGTTTGCCATCTGCGCACCAGGATGGCCTCACGCAACGGGTCCCGTCATCCTCCAGGCCCCACAGAAGCCTCACCTCCCTACCAAGTGCCTTCTGGACATCCACAGCAGCACAAGAGCGGGAGAACCGGGGCCCAGAGGGGACAAGGCTGCTCACCTGTGGCCCCCCCAGAACTCCGGGAGCTCAGCCAGAGCGGATCCAGGCCTGCTGTGCCACCAAGGTCCCGAGTCCTGGGTTCTTCACAGAGACACTGAGCTCTGGGGCTCTGAGTGGCCTGAGCACTTGCCAGCCAAGAGCCCCTTGACCTGAGCTAGCACCCAGGGCTCCCGGAGGCCCCTCACCTGTCCTGGCTGTTGCACGGGTCCTGGAGACAGGGAAGCTGCAGTCCATGTACCACACGGGCCTCGAACAGAAACTTGGGAGCCCAGAAGCCCAGGGCTCCAGTCACAAAGGCTATGGCGGTTACCCCAAGGGTTGACCACACAAAACTCCAGCTGCAAGAGAAAGTTCTGGCTGAGAGCCCCGGACAGAGGCCTGGGGCTGTGGGGCCCGGCTGCTCCTATCATGCCCTGCCCTCACCCCCTGGACACTCTGGTCACTCCGGCGCTCCTGGGAGCTCCAGGCTCCAGATCCTCCCCAACACTGCCTAAGAGCTCTGCACACCCCTCTCCACACCTTCCTTCTAGCTGGGCCTTCCTCCCCCCTCTCTGCAGGACCAGCTCTCCCTATCCCAGAAGGCCCGAAGCCAACAGCACAATCTCCAGGAAGCTGTCCCTGCTGTCCCCACCTTCCTCCAAGTGCCCTTCACTGGCCGCATGGCTCTGAATCAAAGAGAGCCAGTCCCGTCCACGCCCCACATTCCAGTAACTCATGAGGCCTGGGAGAGCAGTTGACTCGGGTCTGCCTCCCCGCCCATGCCTGGAACAGAGGACAGACAACTCCCAGGAGGCTTGCAGAGGTGAGTGATTAACACCCCATGTCCTCCCGGCAGCCCTGGGAGAATTACATCCATTGAATAAATGAAGGGAGTAAGGTTCCAAGTCTCAGGTCACTCAGGGATAAGGCAGCAGCCAAGCCAGAGTCCAAGCTCACGCTGCCTCCTATTCTGTCACAGGGCAAGGGGAGAAGGGCGCCTCCAAGTGAGAGAGGGCCATCTCCATTGGTGAGAGGGAGCTCGAAGGAGGAAGAAGACTGTGCAGCTTGGGGCTCCCTGGAGGCGGAGAGAGGCCAGGCAGGGCTCCTGGGGAAGAGGGGGTTTTCAGTGACGTGCAGGGAGGAGTGGGGACACTCACTTTCTGCCCAGGTACCTGACATCCTCACACCAGCTGCTCCCGGGGTGCCCCATTACTGCCTCTTCCTGCCTCTCAGCAGCTCCGCGGGGTGGGTCCGGAACCAGGGCGATAAGCAGGATCAAAGCCACGGCTTCCAGGCAAGGCATGACCTGGGCGAGGGAGGGCCACACAGCTCAGGATCACACATGAACACCGGGAACCCAGTGTCTGCGGGGCCCTGTGTCCTAGAGGTGGAGCAGGGGGCTCATTTCTTGGTGGTTGGTCATACAGAGAGCTTGACATTTCCTCACTTCTAGAGGTACAACCTCTCGGCAGTGTAGTGTACCCTTGGGATTTCCTTTAATGTGTCCAGTAGACACGACTCCCTTGGGGCCCATGAGCCCAACCAGGAGGACTCACCACCTGCACCCACCAGGCCTGTCCTGCCCTAGGTTGTTCCCACCCTTGTCTGTCCTTCCCCAAGATCCTAGATGCAGCACGAACTCCCCTCACCAACGTTACAAGCCACTTGCTTGGGCTCCCACAGCCAGCACACCCAGCAGCCAGCATGTGAACCCAGGGCCGTGGCCTCCACAGTCGTGTCCCATCAAATGTCTGAAGCTGCCAACGTCTCACACCCCCCAGTGGCGCCAGCAACCCTGCCAAGTGGCTAAGGCCACTGGAGGCTGGAAAGTCCCTGCCGGCCCGGGGGATTGGAGGGAAGAAGAGGAGGCTGGACTCACTCGGAAGGCCCAACGCCAGTTCCCAGTCAGCTGCAACATGGCCGACCCCAGCACGTAGCCCAGACCGCTGCAATAGACGGGCAAGGAGGATGAGCAGTGAGGTGGGGGGCAGGTCCCAGGCTGCAAGGCCAACCTGAGCTGGGGGACCCCACCCAAGGAGCTGGCTTTCTGTTGGCCCTGTCACGGGAAAATGGAGCCACGTGAGGCCCAGATGTCCACTGCCCTTGGTCAAGCCAGTGGTGACCTCTGGCTCCAGGCCCGTCCCCAGCTCCACTGGGGGATGCCGCCCTATCCAAAGACCCAAGGCTGAGTCAGGCGATTCCAGGAAACCCATAGAGCTCAGAGGTCGGACTGCAAACCCACTCTGACCTACACATACCCTCCGCCATGGGGGTGCCTGGTCCAGCCCCACACACACCCCAAGCAGGCCTTCCCCGTGTCCTAGGGCAGAGGGAGCACGTGTTATATCTCTAACCCTTAGCACAGCCCACTGGCCAGTGTTCTCACCCCTTCACAGATGAGGAAACTGCGGCCCAGAGAGGTAAAGGGCCATGGCAAGGAAGGAGGAGGGCTGGGATTCAAATTCTCTCCCCAGTCCAGATTCTGTTCTGGCCCCGTGGGCCTCAGTTGACCACCTAGGGAAGTGGGTCCTGGGTGGTACCAACCTTCCAACAGGGATAAAGATGTAGAAGATGGCCAGCATCCGGGTCCGCTGGTCCCTCACAAACAGGTCGCCCAGGACGGTGGGTGCAATGGTGGAGTAACTGGCCGAGCCTATGCCCACGACTCCCCGGGACAGAAAGAAGAGCCAGGAATACTGGGCAAGCAGACACAAGACCCCAGTGAGTCCTGAGATCCCCCATGGGACAAGGGACCGGAGTGATGACATGTGCCCCCCAGGGGAGGAGGGGATCAGGGCCAAAGACCCCTGGCTAGCCTCCCAGCCCAGGTCCCCAGCATCACACAGGTACCCTCTGCCGGGGCCTGCAGACAATGCTGGCCCCAGACCCTGGGGAGCCCTTTTTCTAGTCCTTTGCCAGGCAGGCCAGCTTCCCCAGACAGTAGCGGTAACCCACACATGCCCCCCACAGGCAGCAGCGGGGGGGGGGGTGCAGAGAGGAAGGTTCCTGTCATAGTATTTAAGGAGGTCTTCCCTTGGCCCTGGAAGGCACCCCTGCTGCCAGCCTGGAGCCCGGAATGGATGGAGGCAGCCCCATCTGCCTTTCCAAGGGAGGAAGCAGGCAGGCGTGGGGAGCAGGTGGCCCCAGGGGCCTTGCAGGGGTGATGGCACCTACCTGGGGGGAGATGAAGGAGCTGGAGAGGCCTGCCCCTGACCAGAGTAGGATCCCAATACTCAGAGTGACTTTGCGGCTGTGGCGGTCGCCCAAGTAGCCGAACACAGGTGCAGACAGCAGCAGGCAACAGATGAAGACTGGAGGGACAGGCAGGGATCACATGCATCGCCCACTGTGGTGGGTGGGTGGACCGGCCTGCAGACCCTGGGAAGGGACCTGGCTCAGATGCCACAACTGGCACCTTGGCAGTGGGTGGGCGCCAGGAGGAGGAAAAGATACAGCGAACCCCTCATTCTCCCCCTAACACATAACCCAATGGCCAGAGTCAGGGGGACTGGGAAGGGAAGTGAAGGGGCTGGGCTCGCTCAATGTGTACCCCTCTGAGCAGCCCCCCAAGCACCTGGGAGGCTGTTAGCCCGAAGTGAGGATAGAACTGGTCATGGGGCAGCACAGGGGGCCGCCAGGGCTCCTTGCCAGGGCTCTGTCTCTGCAGAACTCCCCCCTCCTGGCGCCTGGCGGGGGCTGCTCTGATTTTGCTCTCGCAGCCCTGCTGGGGGCGGGAGGGAGGGGGGGAGGGGTGGCGGGAGGCAGGGGAGGTCTGTCCAGGCCTGCTCTGCAGACCAGCGGGAGTTGACAAGGAGCCGTCGTTCCCTGAGGAAGAAAAGCCCTGGTTTTCCTAAGTAGGGAGACGGTTCCCCGGACCCTGTGGGTTGTATTTGTACCATTTTGTAAAGTAAACCCTTCTGAATTGGCGACTGGATTTATGAATACGTTTGCTCCTCTGTGAGGACAAAGAAACTGCCACGCTTTTGCACGACTCTCCCCCGCGCACAGAAACCCTCGCGGTTCCACTTCCTTAAATGAGACCGCCTCCATCCTCCGCAGGTGGAGCGAGGCGGCCTGGACCCGCCTCCCTGGAGGCCCCTCCCCACCTCTGGGTCTTCATTCGCTGAGTGCAGATGATTGACACTGCCCGAGCCGAATGAGCGTCCAGACTCCTCCCAGCTCAGGTCTAGCCCCTCCCACTCCCCCCGACCTGCCCTAGTATTAGGCTGAGCCATAGACAGTTGCAGAAATTAGGCCAGTTTTGACCTACAAAAAAAAAAAAAAACACGGCAATTTAATATGATTCGACCTAATACTCCAGAGAGAATGGCCTTTGGTGTCAGTGGCATTTAGAATTTTAATAGCTGCTGCCAAAATAGGCTTCCAAAACGGCTGTATCCATTTCCAGGGGCACAGAAGCGCGTGCCAGCCCCCTTACTGACATTTGATACGATCAGTCCTATTATTTTTGTTCATTTCACGGTTGAAAAGCAGGCGGTATCTCGCTGATGTTTTAATCTGCATCGTCCTTATATCCAGTGAAGCTGAGCAGCTTCCCGAGTTCATGTTCTTGGCCCGTATTCCTATGGGCTCCTTGTTTGCAAATTGCATCCTTTTTATTGTTTTAAGGATTTAAAATGCAGATTCTGGGGCTAAGCTACCTGGGCTTACATCTGACCGAAGACTGTCTAGCTGTGTGACTTTGGGCAAATTCCTTTACTCTTCTGTTTTCTTCAAATCAATGATATGAGATAGTAATTGTGCTTCTCACAAAAGGTTATGGAAAAATGTTATCCATTGTTGTTACTGTGTTTATGTCTCAACCATCATCACACAGAAGAGTGTAGCTTCCATGTACTCAAACGTATCACTCTTCCTCTGGCCGATATTGTTTATTATCTTCTTAAGGCGTAACTTCTCTATCCAAAGGCTTTAAAGTATTTCCCTAAATCCTCTGATACTTCTATGAGATTTGGGGCAGGGATCCCTTATAGGGTATAAACAGCTTCACCCAACAGATGCCCTGAGATGGAGAAGCCTGCCTGCAGGGTGAGAACACACACAGGTGCACTCCTCGGCTCCTAACAGCTGGATTCTGATGACTTTGGAAACAAAGTGGAAAGAGTGAAGGATCCGGGGGTGAAGAGGAGGATTCTGCAGACAGCTGCCAGGATTCGAATCCCAGCTGTGTGAACTTCAGCAAGCACAGAGCCTCTCTGTGCCCCAGGTTTGTCATGGGGAAAATGGGCACAGTAATAACAACAATCCCTGCCCCTTGGGGTTGTTGTAAAGGGTAAATGGGTCGATATTACAGGGCATTTGAGGCCTTGTCTGGCACATGGTGAAGGCCACATCAGTGTTGGTTTTAAATATTATCTATTGATGGACCAACCCCAGGAGCCTCCTGTTCGACTGGAAAGGGAGGATCTGATGGCTGCTGACCCCACCCTCTGCCCCGTCCTACAGCTCCTTGCTGCATTCTGAGCCCTGTGGGCAAACAGCAGAGTGGGGCTTGAGGTCACTGTACCAGGACCCGGGAAGGTAAAGACTCACCTGGTTCACGGGAGAGAGAGAGCCTGGTCATCAGGCCTCCAAGGCCCCTGCACTCTCCACACACTCTCGGGGCTGCTTCCACAGCTTGCATCCTCCCTTCACCCACTGCGCACACCAGTATGTGCACAGCCCTACCTCACACTTGCACACATGTGCACGCGTTTCTCTCTCCACAGCATCTCAGGGGGCCTCGTAGTAATGATCCTACTCACCAAAGTGAGGACCAGAGAGGGCAGATCGTGACTCAATGGCCCTTATCTGATTAATCTAGAAGGTTGTGGGGACTGAGCCCAGAGAGTCTCACTTTGGCTCCTCGAAGGTGAGCACCTGCTGCCAGCCTCAAACTCAAGACAAGAGCAGTTGGAAAGCACGAGCGATCTAAAGCAAAGCTCTGCTGGTTCAAACTACGGTAACCCTACACATGTTTGCAGCCAACATTTAAAACATTTTCATCCTAAGTTTAAATAGCTGCAAATGTTAGCTTCGTTTTGCTAATTGAAATAAATGTATTGACACCCATCAGTGAGCCATCTCCCTTCTGAACTCTGAGTCGGAGATAAGCAAACTGTGAGACCAGCAGGACAGGCAGAGAGGGCTTGGCATGGGGCCAGGGGCTTGTGGCCTGGAGGACACATCCTCAGTGAGTTTCTTCTGACACTCTCTCTGCCTGGCTTCCACGGTCTGCCCTCAAAGAAGCCAAACTCCTGTGGGGGTGCCCACTGTCTGGCACGGTGGAAGATTTCCCACCCCAGGGCGCGGCACCAAAGATAGACTCAGAATAGGGAAGAGGGAGGGTCTCCGGCTTGATGGGGAGGTGGAAGGAAGAACCCAGAGGCTTTTTCTCAGACAGGTCCATTTTAGGAAAGAAGAACCCAGGCTTGAGGGTCTGTAAGTGGATTCTCTCAAAACTCTGCTCATGTGGCCCCTAGAAATTTCTGTGTTCCCACAGGGTCCCCATACCCCAGGGTAAGAGACTTGTTCTGAGGTGTTGGGGTTGCAGACCATTAGGGAGGGGTCACGGGAGAAGCTGTGCATGGGCTGGTTATATGTTGGGGGAGTGTGTGTGCGTGACCTTGAAATGGGAGGTATGGTTGCTCCCCGCTCCTGGACCCCATATGAACCCATGCAGGGAGTGCAGATCTCTGTCCATCTGTCTATGTTCTGCAGGACAGATCTCTCAGGCCCGTGGAAGAAAGCCCACAGTAGGATTTCCCAGCCTCAGCCAGTCTCAGGCGCCCCGCTGAGCCAGACAGGGATGAGTGACCACTGACTGTGGCCTGAGGCTCAGGAGCCTCTCCAGCCACTCACTCCTGCTCCTTTGGCAGCATCCGTGCTCAAACCCAAGACAGCTGCTGGGGCACCAGGGATCAGCCCACCTTCTCTGTCCTCCCACCCACACTGGCCTTCACAGCCAACCCCACGCAACCTCAGTGCCTCCTCCTCTGTGATGGAAAAGTGTGGCAGAGCTCAGGCAGACCCCACCCCCAGCACAAGCCCCGGGCCCCAGCACCAGAGCAGGGACCGGCTCCTTACCTGTCTGAAGCAGGCCAGCACTGCTATCGCTGATCTGGAAAAAGTTCTGTATGTCCAGCAGCATCCCTGTGGACAGATGGACAGCCCTCAGGACGTGGGAAGGGGCCTCCTGGGCTGCCTGTGGGACGGGGCCCCAGCTGACCAGCCCTGCACAGTGTGGCCGCTGTTCTCATCCCCTCTCTCCCACACCTGTGAGCACATACACGCACAGATGGGGGGGCAGAGCCCAGAGAGACAGGAACACATCAACACACATGGGAACACACACCACATAGGCCCACATTCCCGCACGAACATCCACTCCTGGACAGAGATGCAGACATGAAGATCCACATCTATCCACACAATCGGGCATGCCCGGAGAAATACACTCGCAGGGCACACACACACACACACAGAGTCTGTATGCCACAGGCATGCTTGCATATGCACACGTGTAGGGCTGCCGTTCATACCCTCATCAGCGGGACCAACGGCTCCCTGTTGCTGCACGGTGCACTGCTCACTTAGACTAGAGTGTTAATGACTAGGTAGCCCCCCTTGGGTGCAAACTCCAGACGATCATGGGTGTACATACATGCGTGAGCATAGACACGCCAAGACACACATGCCCTGGGCTGCATATGGGCATGCACAAGCGTGTCCTCTCAGGGGCATGAGCAGACAGACGGTACCCCCGAGAGCTTCAGAGACAGGTCCCACTTGGGTCTGAGCTCAGTCCTGACTCCCTGAGGTGGGCAGGCTCTTGCACCACAGCAGCTGGACCTCAAAAACCCCTCTGAGGTCTTCTGAGGTCACAGACCAATGCCGTGGGAGCTCAGCCTAATACAGAGCAAGGAAACAGGCCCTATTCCCCAAAATCCTCTCAGCCTTTGGCCACTCTTCAGCAAAGATTACTCAGAGTGGAGGCCCCTGCCTATCTGAGCTGGGAGGCTCAGGCCTCATTGTTAGGCAGGTGTTAGCAATCATCGCTGTCATTGGGTTATGAGCCAGCAGCGGGGCCGGCCCCTGAGCTGGGCCATGCAAGTGTCCCCATCAGAGGCAGGGACCACTGGCCTCCCCATGACCCAGTCAAGGGAGCCCATGTGTGTACGGCTGGAATCCCAGCCAGAGGCAGCACCCCCCACACACAAATGGGGCCTGCAAAAAATGCCCACACCGTGGGGAGGAAAGCCCCTTGCCCTCTGAGACCTGTCAGTGGGCAAAAAGAGCCAAGACGCAGAGAAACCAAGTCCAAGGTTTTGGGCCCGAATGCCACAGTGTGTCACCGTTCCAGCCTGTACATCTTTCCTTCCTGTTTAAGAGTGTTAATTACATGAATAAGATGTATTCATTAGAGAGAAGAAGCATAAACACTAATAAGCAAAGGGAATAGTTCCTTCCTTGGGTGTGAGGCCTCACCCTGGTTTACCTGCTCCTGGGACTCCTCCTAGCCCTCCAAGGCCAGGACCAGACCCTGACCCTGTCGTCTGCCCCCAAAAAGTTGCTTCCCACAAGAGCATTCTAGCTGCTGTGAAAACCGGCCACCCCCAGCAGTCCTGGCCACTCGTTCTGAGTGGTTTCACTTCTCCAGGCTTCCTTCGTCCAAGCCAGAGACCGGTGGACTGCTTTCCACCCGGCCAGAGGAAGTCCCAACAGGGAAGGGCCTCCGCTGGCCAGGCTTGGGGCTCCCCAGTCTGCAGGGCTGCCCAGCCTCTCTACCCCCTCCCGGTTCAGCTCTGGCCTTGCCCTACACACCCGCACACCCACTCAGGCCTTCACCTAACCCACTGCAGTAGTGCCAGAACTGGACCCCTGACTCATTCTGCCTGCACCAATCTCATTCTAGTTCCCCACCCCAAAAATTATCTGTGCCCCTCCATTGCCTCAACAGAAGCTCCAAGCTCCCAGCCTGGTGACCAGGAAGCCTGTGGTCTGACCTCAAAGTCCCTTTTCGAAGAGTCCCTGCTGTCTCCCCTCTGGTCACCTCGCACAGAGCACAGCCCTCCACTGTATCGCCTGGGCCCATGCTGACCCTCACCCAATGCCCTCACCTCACTCTACCCCCTGCCTCGCTGACTTTCTCAGCTTCAGACCCAACCTAAATGCCCCCTCTTCAGAGTTTGACCAGAACCCTATGTCGCCATCCTGGGGCTGCCCAGTGAGCGTCCAGCAGGCTCTGTCCTATGTGTGCCCTCAGAGCTCCCTGAGACGGACCCACGTCTGTTCACCGCTCAGCCGTGGCCTGGTGGGCTGAGCCCGTCCCTGGCCTCAGGGCCGCTGCAGGGGCCCCCCCAGCCTGCCTGTGCTTCCCTCTGCCCCCTGACATGGGTATTCCTGAGCCCCAGAACCATCAAACAGACCCTCCCTGGGTCTCCAAGCCCATAGTTCATGTTCATTCACTCGGTCTTGAATGAATCAATGATGAAGAGAGAAGGGGCTTAAATCTTGAATGAATGCATGAATGAATGAGTTAAGTGAACATGCAAGTAAGAAGAGTTGGTGGGAGCCCCGGGGCCTCCAGGAAGGAAGTCAGAGTGTGCAAGGCCTGCACACAGCCCGCTGTCCCAAAAGCACCCAGCCAGCTGTCTTGGGGCCCAGCCGCCCTGCCCTCCACTACCTCACTCAGCGGCCCACCCAGAACCTCCAGGCCTTTGCCCGAAGATCCAGCCTTTCCCGTGGCCCTCCACCCTCGCCACCCACCTATGTGCATGTGCCTGGATGGGGTCTGGATGGGGAACTTGATGCCCCTCCCCCCACCCTGTCCAGGCTTGACTGAAACCCCCACCAGGGCTGAGACAGGCTAGGGTGCCCTGCACAAGAAGACAGTTTGCAGGACACAGGGCGCCCGTGGGTGCGTGGTGCCGGCTGGTGACGGGGCAGCCGTGAGCTGTGAGCAGCAGGTGCCTCCCAAGGCGCCTCCCGCCATCACCTCCTCACCTGCGATGAGGAACCAGTTCATGTAGTTCAGGAGGTTGATGTAACAGAGCACCACCGCGGCAGCCCAAGCTCTCCCACGGGACAGGCTCCAGGGGCCGGACACCGTCCGTGGGGGCCTCGGCCCTGCGCTCAAAGCCCCAGGCTGCCTGCCTGGCCCAGGCGCCCAGCTCTCTGCCGACATGCCCCCAACCTCGTCAGCCTGAGTTCCTTTCCCGGGACCAGTGTCGGGCCAGAGGCACATGGGCTCTGCACCGAGTCACTTCCTGTGGGTTCCCAGCCTCCCAACCTCAAAGCAGCTGCCTTAACTGCTGAACATCTTATCACAGGTTCCTCCTGAGCCCACCGCAAGCTGGCCATCGAGGGTTCACCAGCCCAGGCTCTGAAGCCCGAGGGGGGCCCACGCTGGGTGGCCGGACATGACGGTCCCCTCGACCTAGCCTGTGGCTTCGGTGGCTGCAATGAGGAAGAGAAGCTTCATGCAACAGGAAATGAGATGAGTCTCCAGGGCCCTGCTCTCCCAAAGAGTGTCCAGCTGCCCACACAAGGCAAAGGCTTCAAGTGCAGGACGTGAGCCAGGCCAAATCGGGAAGGCTGGGTGCAGGCCAGGAGAGCAGCACCCAGCTGTGAGCAAGGTCAGCACCTGCTCTGCTCTGGGGCCCCGCGGGGGAAGCAGAGGTGGTAGGGAGGGGCTCCCCCAGGAGCACAATGGATTCCAAATCCAAGGGGAAATCTTGAAGAGTGGCGAGATACCAGCACGGTCTCGAAGTGTCTCTTTACAGAATGTTTATTGGGACAGTAACCACAGAGTGGAGGAACCAAGCAACATCTAGACCAAGGATTGAAAGTAACCCCTTGAGCCGGACCCCTGTCACCCAGGCAGGGTTCCTGTCGGGAATGCACAACCCGAATCTAAGGAGGAAACATCAGACACACCCAAATTGAAGGACACTATTTTGTTTTTAGTAGACTGTGTTCTAGAGAAGTTTTAGGATCACAGCAAAATTGAGCAGATGGTTGGTTTTCCCTACACCCTCTGCCTCCACACACGCATAGTCTCCCCTATTACTAACACCCCCACCACAGGGGGACTTTGTGATGACTGATGAACCTACACCCCCACATCATCATCACCCCAAGTCCATCGCTCACATTAGAGCCCACTCTTGATGTCGCACGTTCATATCCACCTTCATGGTACCACACAGGGAAGTCTCATTGCCGTAAAACTCCTCTCTGCCTCCATCTCTGCCCACGCCTGGAAACCACTCTGTTCTTACCATCCCCATAGCTGTGCCTTTTCCAGAAAGCCATAGAATCAAAGTCACACAGTAGGGAGGCTTTTCAGACGGGCTTGCTCACTCAACAATGCAATGTCTTTTCATGGCTTAGTAAATCATTAATTTTCATGCTAAATAATATTCCATTGTCTGAATGGACCACACTTTATTCATCCATGCATCTACTGAAGCATATGTTGGCTGATTGCTAGTTTTGAGGGTTATAAAAAAAACTGTCAAAATCATCTGTGTGCAAGTTTTTGTGAGCATTCAAATATCAACTCCCTTGAGTAAATACCGAGGATTGCCATCGCTAGATTGCACAGTAAGAGTACGGAACACTATCTTTTTAAACGGTACCGTATTTATTTTTCAAGATTTATTTATTTCCTTGAGAGAGAGTGCACATGGGTGTGGGGAGGGGCAAACAGAGAGAGAATCTCAAGTAGACTCCCCACTGAACTGGGAGCCCTACAAGCTCAATCCCATGACCTTGAGACCATGACCTGAGCTGAACTCGAGAGTCAGACGCTTAACTGAGGAAACCACCCAGATGCCCCTTTAAGGAACTATATTATCCAAAAATGTCATCAAGGACCAAGGACGACCAAGGGATTGTGCTGGCTGACAGGCCAGTGTTCAAATTCCAACTTCGCTTCTTCGGAGCTGTGTGCCTAGGGCAAGTCCACAACCTCTCTGGGTCCTCAAAGGCGATAGTTGTGTGATGAATGGAGTCAAGTAGGCAGAGCTCTCCCCACTGGCCCCGGCGGGGCTCACAAGAAGCATCTGGGGAGGGGGAGGCAAGGCTTGATTTGGGGGGGTAGGGTGATGCTCACGCCGCCCCATGGGGCTGGCCTTGGCACAGCACAGGGGGGCTCAGAATCATGCCCTTGATCAAGAGTACATGCAGCCCCAGGGCTGAGGGCCAGGTCACCAGGCATCCATCTGATCTCCGCACCTTGGGCTCCTTACCCTTGAAATGGGTCCTACGAGCACATGCTCCCTACTCCCCTGGCTGTGGAGGGACAAATCATGCTTGCAAACTGCCCTGAACTTGGCCTGATGTTGAGGAAGTGCTCGGGGTGGCCATTTAACAAAGTGGGGTTTCCCCGCCCAGGTTGCTGGGACTGCGACCCTCGCCCCGCTCTCGGCTGCATCACCAGCCAACCTACAGAGTTCTTGAGAACAGACCTGAGCACCAGGCAGGTGCCCACATCCTGCTGACAACGACGCAAGAGCTTTGCACATTGTGAGCACGAGACAGGGCTGCTGGCCATCACCACGCTCCAGGGTCCAGCCCTTACCTGGCCAGGCTAGAACTCTATATCCACCTCGGCCTTCACAGCTCCAGGGATGCGCCCCATCAGGGAGGCTGGGCATCAGCCGGAGGGCAGAGGACAGCCTCTGACCAAGGACATGGGATGTGTCCCTGGGGTGGTTCCTGGAGGAGGCTGTGCCCAGCGGCATCAGGGCAACAAAGCCAGGGCCCGCAGGGCGACACAGTCTCGGATGTTTGGGGGAGGAGCCCAGGGACCCATACTGCAGAGCGCCAGCAGGATGCTTCCCTCTCTGGGCCTCAGCCTCCCTATTTGAACACTGGGGGTCAGGGTGGTGGAACGCTTGGACAGCCCTACAAGGTCGACTCAGCTTCCCAGCTGGCTTCCATCTATCCATCGGCTGGGTTGCACACTTCTCAAGGGGTCCAGGGAGCAGACCTCCCGTGCCGGCGCCAGGACCCCAAAGTCCTGCTTCTCAAGAACAGAAACAGAGACAGGGAGCATTGCTTTCAATGGTGGGGAAGACAGCTCCGGGCCTGCTATGGAGCCCCCATTCCCCGGAAGGGGCTACATCGGCCCTGTGCCAGCTGCCGAGCCTCCACAGCGTGGCTGTCCCCTCCCAGCCACCGCAAGAGCTAGGGTATGCAGCCTGTGACATCCAGGAGCCTGCAAAGTGAGGTGTAACATGCTCAGAATCTTTTTCCCTGCAAAGCTCATGGGCATTCACCCAAGAGTCTCGAGAGAAGGGCCTCAGGCACGTGCACTCACCGTGCTGGTCACAATAGCTGCAAGGCTGAAACAGCCCAAACGTCCATCAACCGGCCAATGGGTCAGTAGAATATGGCCCGTCCATGAAGTGCAAGAGTATCCAGCCCTAAAAAGGAAGGGCATTCTGACACCCACCACAGCGTGGATGTGCAACATGCTGAGTGACACAGGCCGGTCCCGATGTGGTCCCACATGGCCGGATGCGTAGAGACAGAGTGGATGGCGGTGCCAGGGGCTGGGGGTTAGTGTAGAACGGGGACAGAGCGTCTGTTTGGGGAGATGGAAGGTCCTGGAGATGAACCGTAGTGCAGGCTACACAAGGGGAATGGGCTCGGTGCCCCTGAACTGGACACTGACAGACAGTGAACATGGTCCTTTTTGTGTGATTTACCACAATTAGAAGGACAAAATGTGGCAATCACACTATTAAGAAAGCGGCAACTTTCTGGGCTCCAGGTTTCAGGGTACTGGGACAGTCCTTCACCTAATGTGGGTCTGTGGCGACCTCATATGGGGTCAGGATATGGCAATGAAGTGGGGGTCAGACGTGTGTGCAGAATGACCTCATCAAAGTAAAAATAAATAAATAAATACAAGAAAATCTTAGCAGTAGGCTGGTCACAATCATTCAGCTGAATGTCCCCTTGAACTGGACTAATACGGCTCATTTGAGATTATCTTGAACAGACGTCCTTCCAGGGGGTTCCTGTGAGAGTTTACATTTGTGTCCCTTTTTTTTTTTTTTTAAAGATTTTATTTATTTGACAGAGAGAAACACAGCGAGAGAGGGAACACAAGCAGGGGGAGTGAGAGAGGGAGAAGCAGGCTTCCCATTGAGCAGGGAGCCCGATGTGGGACTCGATTCCAGGTCTCCGGGATCATGACCTGAGTCGAAGGCAGTTGCTCAACCAGCTGAGCCACCCAGGCGCCCCTTGTGTCCCTTTTAAAAAATGAACGCAAAAAATGAACGCAGCCTCACAGAACTAGAGATGACAGAAAATCCCCCGGGAATCACTCCTGAGAAACTCCCAGTGAATCTGCTGTCAGGGGACGGACAGGAAGGATGCGTCGGCCACCAGTCAGAGCCTACCCAGCAATGGTGACATGAGGACACAGACCACTCCCCAGGGCGGTGGGGAAGCAGGAGTGCTTGGGGCTGGCGAACCCTGTGACATTGCAACAGCATCAGGGATTCTGGTCTTTGCCTTCTTTCCTCTTTACGATGTTGGTTTTTGGGTACCTACCTGTGGTTATGTAACAAATCATCCCCCAAAACTTAGCATTTTTGACAACCAAGTCCCGTAGTTGTCATTACCTTTCATGGTTTCCATGGGTCCAGAATTCGGGGGCAGCTTACAGGTGTCCTGGCTCAGAGTCTCCTGTGTGGCCATAGGGAGGGGTCAGGCGTCCGTAGGCTGGACTGGGGCTGGAGGGCCCACCTCCGAGGTGGGCCCCTCACACGGCTGGTACATTGGTCCTGAGCTCCACTGGTCTCTGCAGCAGCGTCCGAGTGTCCCTCCCGGGGCAGCGGTTGGACCTCCTCCGAGGGAGCAATCCAACAGGGACCGCGCAGAAATGTCAGCGTCTTTGTGGACCCGACTTGGGGACCTGTATTCTGCTGGACCCCGCCAGTCACACGGGCCAGCCTGGTCCAGTGTGGAAGAGGACGGCATGGGGCGCCATCACCAGACGGGGTAGCTCGCTGGACACCAACTTACAAGAGGAAGGTTTCTCCTGGACCGTGTTCATGTGTGTTGATCAGGGAGGAAGGCTCCTCCACAAAGGTCCCAGGGGGCATTCCCTCAAGACCCACTGGTAGGGTGGGCTCCCAGGAGGCTGCCTGGTTGGTGAGGGAGGCCGGGAACTGAAGCGGCCGCTGACTGAGCAAGCGTCTTCCACAGTTGGCCAGCCACAACTGTGCCCAAGCTGCAGTTACATTCCCTGGAAGAGGGGGTGTGAAGGCAGGACTCGACCAGCTCCTGCTGGGGGTCCCCACCACCTCTGGGTCTAGGAGGCAACAGGTACCAGGAACTGTCCTAACCTGGAGCTCCTAAGATGGCAGGAAAGCTAGCAGATGTGCGAGCAAGAGAGCTGCTGAATACTGAGCACTGCAAGCTTGCGGCCTCCAGCCTGGGGCGCCCCTCTCTGAGCATAGCACAGTTTCAAAAAGGGCTCCAGAGCATCCTTCCGGGAGGACCGGCCTGGGCTTCAACAGCGACATCCTGTGGCCACAAGTGGGAACCCAGGCGGGTGGGGAGCCCTAGAGCTTCTGGGAGTGGCGTGCTAAGAGATCACAGGCAACTACAAGGAAATCAGTGTCCTGACCGTGTGGGCTCACGGTGGAACCAGTGAAGTTCACACAGGGACAGTGCGGAAGGCTATACCCAAAAAGGTTCACCGGGCCAGTCCCAGCTCCGAGAATCACGGATGATGGTTTTCCTATCTTCTCTTTTTTTTCTTTCTTTCTTTACTGGCCAATAACTATAATGTCAGATACGGACAGAGCAGTTCCCCCATGCTGGGCCTGCAGCTGCCCGTGCACTATCTGGGATGGTCATGCGTACCTTCAAAGGGGGAAGCTGGGTGCAGAGGCTACAGGACTGCCCCATCTGGCTCCAAACTGTGCTCTACCATCCTTGCAAATCTACCTGTTTGTTTTCTTCTCATGCACCAGATTTCTGTAACAGCATAGAAGAAAGGGGAAATTAGTGACACGCATGGTGTTTATAACCATACACAAAAATAATGCAGGGGAACAAAACAAGCTGCACTTGACTCTGCCCTACACCTGTGCTTGCCGGCCACAGGGCCTCGGGGTCCCAGGGGTGAAGCTGCACCTGCATCAAGGGCTGGGGGTCCCAGCAGCCAAGATGAACCCGCATCAGGGCACTGGGGCCCTGGGGGCAAAGCTGCACCTGCGTTGAAGCTGCGGGGGAGTCCCGGGGCAAAGATGCACCGCACCAGGGCTTCAGGGTTCCCAGGGGTGCAACTGTACCTGCATCGGGTCTGGGGGGGTTCCCAGCAGCCAAGACCCACGTAGGACTTGGGGGCCCTGGGGGGCGACGCTGTACCCACAAAGCCAGGACTTGGTGCCTGCAGAGGCCACTCTTCACCCAGGCTCTCCCCACTGGGTAGCAGTTCTGGATATTCCTCCTGCTGGTTGTGTTTTCAAACCCCACTCAGAGGTCACCTCCGCCAGGAAGCCCACAGGCTTGGCTGAGTGCTTACTTTTATCATTATTACTGCTCATTCCTGGGATTTTCTGTCTCCTGCAGAGGTCAACAAGGCCTTTAACGGAGAGGCCATGTGTGAGCCCTCTCTGCCTCACCTGGAGGCCTTGACCAGAGCAGGAAGACAGAAATCCTGTCTGAATGAGTGAATGAAATGTGCTTCTTGGGCCACCAGCCACAGCAGCCTGGGAGTAAGAGTAGGCCCTCCAGAAATAAGTCAATCAGAGAAAGAGAATTATCATATGATCTCTCTGATATGAGGAATTTGAGGGCAGGGCAAGGGGCCGTGGGGGGAAGGGAGGGGAAAATGAAACAAGATGGGACGGGGGAGGGAAACAAATCATAAGAGACTCTTCATTTCAGGAAACTGAGGGTGGCTGGAGGGGAGGAGGGTGGGCGGGATGAGGTGGATGGGGAATGGACACTGGGGAGGGGATGTGCTATGGAGAGTGCTGTGAATCACTTAAGACTGATGAATCACAGACCTGTATCCCTGAAACAAATAATACATTATATGTTAATTTAAAAATTAATTAATTAAAAAAAAGAATCGGCTTTCCATTTCAGCAAAGATGTTTCTGTCGCTCTAGCGTTTACCAGAAAAGTAGCTAGAACTCTTGGTTTTTGAAAGTGTGACCTCACACACTTTTGGGACCATGCAGAGGGAGTCTTTGTGGACAGTGCCCTTGGCTCTGCACACATGGGCGACTCCCCGTGGGTGGGGGATGGGGAAGAGCGGGACAGCCCGAGGGCATGGGACTTGTTTTGGAGGTAATGAAAATGTTCTAAAATTGCCAGGGGTCATGCCAGGGTCCACATATCTGCATAGACAAAAACAAAAACAAAAACAAAGCACACTTGAATTGTACATTTTATTTTATTTTATTTTTGTATATTTTTAAAAAGATTTTATTTACTTATTTGACAGAGAGATCACAAGTAGGCAGAGAAGCAGGCAGAGAGAGAGAACCCTGACATCATGACCTGAGCCAAAGGCAAAGGCAGGTGCCTGAATTGTACATTTTAAATGAGTAAATCGAGTGGCATGTGAATGATATTTCAGTAAAGTCATTAAAATGTCAACAGTATGTTCTCACAGCTTTTGTGAGCCAGGAAATCAGAAGCACTTCTTGCTCATGTCCTCAGTGGGCCTCCTGGTGGCCTCATCTGCCAGAGAGACTTCAACCCCTGCCTCTTTCCATCTTCCCTGCTCCAGGGGCCTCAGCACGGCTCCAACCATCTCCAGATACCCCACCTGACTGTCAGCCAGGCATTGCAAATGCAGGGGCTGAACAGACTCCCTGGTTCCTCCCCCTGAAATCCCCCTACCTCTGCCTCCTCTGTCTGTCGCGGCCCGGCAATCCACGTGGGGCACGGGCGAATCTCACTGTGAGTCCCTTCCTTCCTTCCCCTGCACATCCAGTCCTTGAGCAAATCTAGCCAACCCGCCTCTAGAATACATTTGAGTCCATCCTGTCTCCCCTGTCCATCACGACTGGCTTGGTCCTGGGTCCCCTCATCTCCCTCCTGCACTGCTGTGGCAGGAAGCTGACTGGCCCACCACTGCCCTGCTGGGTCCACGGGCTGCCCCACAGCCCATGGTCTTCGTGAAGTCACTCCCCTGCTCAGAACGCCTTCTCCCCAGGCCTTCTACCATGCGTGGAGTAAAACCAGATCCCTTCCCCTGCCTCCAGGCCCTTTGTCTTCTCCCTGACCTGCTGTCTTGGCCTCACATCTCATCATCCTTCCCCTTGCTCACTCTGTTCTAGCCGCACAGCTTTCTCTGATCCTCAAAGCTCAATCCCATTTCAGGGACTTCAGCCACCCCCTCACACACTCCCCCAGAGTGCCACCCTGGGAGATCTCTGCACCGCAGGCTTCTTCTTATTCAGATATCAGCTTCAATGTCACCTCCTCCAAGAAGCCCTCCCTGACCACTCTCTGTCCCAGCTCCACATCCTGGTCTGATGGTTTTCCTGTTTGTCTATTTTTGTCCCCCACTGTCCTTGTTTGTCCATTTTTGTCCCCCACCATCTGTGTTGGTAGCCGCTGTACACCGGCATCATGGTGCCTGGCACTCAGGCCATGTTTGCTCACGTTTCAGTAAAGAAAGGAAGGAATTGCTGTGTGGTTTCAGGTGGGTCAGTGCTCATCTCTGAGCCCTCCCTAGGAAGTAAAGCCACTTGCCTGGATAAGCCCTTTGCTTCTGAGGCTGGATGGGCCTTAAGGCTAGTCGGCGCTGGGGTAGTTAGCAACCACCAGGTGTCACCAAACACCAAGACGAGACCCACTTTCACTAAGCGATTGTTCCTCGGCTGCGGAGGTGGGGGGGACCCTCGCATCTCAGTGGTCACTTCATCACTGAGGGTCTCTGAGGACACTTGAGTCAGTACATGCCTTCTAGGACAATCCTAAAGTGAGGGAATCTCCAGGGATACGGCCAGCTGGGCAAGGCCAGGGGCTGGACTCTGATTTGTCCCTGGGCCTCAGTCTTCCCATCTGCGCATGAGGTGGAGACTTATCATACAGCTTCTTCTGGTGCAGACCCTCCTCTGTGGCAGCATGGGGAGGGAGGAAGGAGGATAGGAAAGGAGAAGAGGATCCCGCTTTCGTTCCTCTGTCTCATGAGGCAGGGCCATATCCTTCCCTGGGTGTGTTCCTGGTGCCCACGCATTGCAATGGAAGCTGCCTCCAACAGGGCACAGTTTTGTCATGCCCTTGGTGACGTGGGAGCAATCGCAGCTGGAGGAATTCCTCTCCTGCGAGCTAGGGACGTCACAGGGGAGAAGGGGAAACGTGTTCTTCCAGGCAAACAAGTGTCAAAACCATCGTGAGCTCAGGGCTCCGCCAAAACGGGCCATTGGCCAGACCTGCCAACAGACCAGAGTTTGCAGAGCCCTGGTTTGGAGGAAACGCCCTAACAGGCCACTCGGCGCTTCCAGAAGAGACTGGGAAGCACCCCAAGTCCATCACGTTCACACTTCAGATAAAACACGCACGCAAAAATATGCTGGGCAAATTGCCAGGCGCAAGTGCAGGGAAGATCAGTTTGCATCTGAGAGGCGGAATCAGAGCAGGGGCATGGCAGGAAGGCCTGGGGCTTCAGGGTGAGGCATTCGGAGACCCTGAGCCTTCAGTGACAATGATCTTTACTGCACACACCCAAGTGGCCAAACTGTTCTGGCCAGCAGGTTACACCTCTCCCCAGGACCCTCGGCCTTAACCTCCAGCTCCAGAAGAGGAGGGGCGACTTTTCAGGGGCACGTTCTGGCCCAGGGCTAATGAAAGTCATGGGAACACAGTCTCCAGGTCCTTGTCAAGCACTCAAGGGCAAGCAGGGGACAGTTTCCTTCCCAGAGAGGAGGGACACGCAGGCAGAACAAAATGAACATGAGCTGACATACAAACCCTTATGCAGAGATCGGCGTTGTTGAAATGGAACTCACAAACCACACTATTTCACCCATTCAAATTTCTTTAAAGATTTTACTTATTTATTTGAGAGGGAGAGAGAGAGAGCAGGAGCAAGAGGGGCAGAGGCAGAGGCAGAGGCAGAGGCAGACGGAGAAGCAGACTCCTCACCGAGCAGGGAGCCCGATGCCAGCTCCATCCCAGGACCCTGAACCGTGACCTAAGCTGAAGGCAGCCTCTCAACCACCCGGGTGCCCGCACCCATGGAAATTTTACAAAACAACGCTTTTTAGTATATTCAGAGTTTCACAACAGCACTGCAATCAACTTCAAAACCTGTTATCACCACAAAGAGAAATCCTACACCCGGCAGCAGCGACTCCCCTTTCACCAGCTTCTCCACGCCCCCAACCCACCCCGTCGGCTTCCTGCCTCTCCAGACTCGCCTGTGCCAGACACTTCACAGAAACGGAATCCTGCAACACAAGTCCTTTGAGGTCTGACTTCCCTCTCCAAGTGCGCTGTGTTCGCGGTCGGTCCCCGCTGATCGTGGGTGAGGACCTTATTCTCTTCGGATGGCTGGAGGCACCAGAATTTGTGTATCTGTCCACCGCATGATGGACACCTGCGTGGTTTCCAGATGAGTAGTGCTGGCATTTTTAGACAAACCTGTGTTTTCAGGGCTGTTGTGGGGTGCTGGGAAGGAGAGCTCTGCAATACCGGGCTGCCTCCCAAGGCCATTGCACCTTCCGCCTTCCCACCAGCCACAGGGGAGAGGTCTAGTCACCAAGCCCCGCTTTCTGCCTGCTGGATTCCAGCTGGCCCAGGGGGGCGTGGAGTGGCACCTCATGGTGGCAGCGCACGGTGCTTTCCTGCCCGCTCGGGCTGTTAAGCAGCTTTCCAAGGACTCATAGCTTCTTCAGAGGAATGTCTGTTCAAATTCTTCACCCATTTTTTGAAATTTTTAAAGATGATTTATTTATTTATTTTAGAGAGAGAGGCAGAGAGCAAGAGCACACACAGTGGGGAGGGCAGAGAAGAGAATCTTAAGCAGACTCCCCACTGCGTGCGGAGCCCACGTGGTGACGGGGCGGGGGGAGGGGGGGCTCTATCCCCTGACCCTGAGATCAGGACCTGAGCCCAAATCAAGACTCAGAAGGTCTGCTGACTGAGCCACTTAGGCTTCACCTATTTTTAAATGGGGTTGTCTTTTTGTCGTCTTTGTGGGTCATTCCTCTGAGGATGAGGTGGTGGGTCCTCTTGTTTTCCCTCAAATATTTTCTGTCTTAAACCACAGTCTGTTTCCTATTTATGGAGACACACCAGCTTTCTTTCGATGAGTATTTTTTTAAAGATTTTATTTATTTATTTATTTATTTATTTGACAGAGAGCGATCATAAGTAGGCAGAGAGGCAGGCAGAGAGAGGAGGAAGCAGGCTCCCTGCCGAACAGAGAGCCCAACGCGGGCCTCAATCCCAGGACCCTGAGATCATGACCTGAGCCGAAGGCAGAGGCTTAACCCACTGAGCTACCCAGGTGCCCCCCCCCTTTTTTTTTAGATTTTACTTATTTATTTGACAGAGAGAGAGTGAGAGAGGGAACACAAGCAGGGAAGCAGGCTCCCCGTCAAGCAGGGAGCCCAATGCAGGACTCAATCCCAACACCCTGGGATTAGGACCTGAGCCAAAGGCAGACACTTAATGACTGGGCCACCCAGGCCTCCCTCGGGGAGTATTTTCTACTTACTCCCTTTAGGTGTTTCTCTTGTAAACAACGTGAATCTTGACTTTTTAAATCCAATCTAAAGGTCAGTGTGGCCAAGTTGGAGCACTTACAATGATGGTGACTCAGGCCGGTCAGAGGGGCCAGCGATCTGCCCCACGCTGGACGGGAGGAGGGAACAGGAACTGTCATTTGTCAACTGTTAGTTCTGTGCCAGCCTGTGCTTGCTGAAGGCTCACACTGAGCAGGCATAGCTATCTCTGCTCCTATTTCTGAGAGAGCAAGGCTCTGCTCAGCTAAATCACTCACAGCTAGTGAGGGGTAGAACTGGGGCTCTCCCTGAGCTCCAGACACCACCCAGCTACCTGCAGGGGCAACCAGGAACCCTCCCAGAGTGGGCAGAAATCCAGCTGGACCTGGAGGGTCTGACTGGGATGGAGAAAGAAACAGGTTTCCAGGTGAAGGGAAGAGTCACAACGGGGTGCCAAAGTGCATCGAGGTAGAAAGAGCAGGGCGCCATTCCACTTACCCCAGCCCACCCACGGGTGCAGCAGGGACTGTTCCCCACCTTATCCTCCTGCATTTCTCCTGTCCATGACAGGCACATAGGGTCAGACCGAGCACTTCCAAATAAATCTGGGAAATAAAATGATTCTGTCCCTGCTCCATTGGTGTGCAGGGGGAGATGTTGAATACTCCACTGAGTGGGGAGGGGGTCTTGGAGCATTTGCCAATCACGGTGGTAGGAAAACCCCCACCAGGCCAAGCTAGCAACATCACCAAACACAGAGCTGGGAAGACAAGCACCCAATCCGCTCCCATAAGCTGGGAGCAGCCAACTCCAGCCCACCACCCTGCTTACCCTGGAGAAGCCTGTCAGATGGAGAGTGGGCACGGCTAGTGGACACTGTGCCCTCCCAGTGGGGTACAGAGAGTTCATGCCCCTCATCCTCCCCCTCCTCCTCCAGGAAGACCCTCAGGTACAGGTGTGTTGGGGTTAGAGAGATTAAGACTTAGAGAGAACTTGCCCAGTGAGTGCAACCAACTCACCTGGGACTGTCCGTGTGTCCCTGAGATGCCCCATCCACGTGCCCCTGCCGTGCCAGCACAGCCCCGTCCACACACGCCTGGATGCGGGCAAAGCCCACTGGTGTCTGCCTGTCCCCATGCACACTGGTCTGGACTGGATGTGCAAGAACACACTCAGGGGTTTGGGGCTGTTCTTGAGGTTGAAACCAACCATAGACCTGTAACTGTGATTTTTTGGATGTGGTGCTTTGCAAAAAATACCGATGTGTTAATTATTCCCACAATTGTGTGCTAGGTTGTTCATTAAAAACTGCTGCTCTCTGCCTCAGGTCTTCTGAGCCCCTTCCCTCCTCTGTCTGCATGAGCATGGGAACTTTGTCCAGCATGGGTCACACATATGGCCCGAGAGAAACCTAGAAACCAGCTGGGGGGGTGCTGGGTCAGGCAGCGACCCATGGGATAGAGCAGAATCCTCACGTGGGTGGGAGTCATGGTCAAGGAGGCAGGGAGTGGGAGGAAGCCGGGGCGGGAGCAGGCTGTCCACAGGAGGCAGGTGCGGTCAGGGCAGAGCTTGTGGCCCCTCCAGGGGTTCCATAAGAGGATGCCCAAGACCAGTCCAGGGGACGGGCCCTTCACCCCTCAGCCTGCATCCTCACTTAGCTCCCCTTCACAGAGGCTTGTGGGAGGCAGTGGGCAGACAAGCGTCTGCATCGCCCCAAGGGACCAGTGCCCGCCAGCCAGCAGCTGACTGTGTCACTCAAAACAACTGGCATTTTCTTGGCTCCAAACACGTTTGCTGGTGGGCAGAACCTCGGTGAGAAGTGTGATTCTAGCTGGCCAGGGAGAGACTGAGTGTCCAGAAAGGAGAGTGGAAAGGCCCAGAAAGGCTACTGTGCCTCTTGGTATCTTTAAATGCAGTCAGTCTCTTCACTCTCCTTGTCCCGAGGACTCCCTCCTCTCTCCTCCCTTCCCTTTTCCCCCCCCCACACACAGCCCTTCCCTGCTTAGCTCAGTATATCCATTACTGGCCCAGTTCTCCCACTAGGTTCCCGTGCATAACTGTGAGTGCTCACGTGTACATGCGGTATATGCCGAAGCCATGTGCATGCCTGTGCACTCACATGTGCCTGGAGGGAGTACACCTGCGTGTGCGATCCCTGACCCCTGCTGTCCTGGCATTGTTTTGCTGGTATTGATCACCCACATTGGTGTTAAAATGACAGGCACTTACAACTGAAAAGTCCCTTGGAAGGCACTTCATTCAATGCCATTCATTGGCATAGAATAGAATAGAATAGAGTAGAGTAGAGTAGAATTCAATTCTATAGGTGCCTCTCAGAGGGTCATTATTATATCTGGGTGGGGATAGATCTTCCTGGATGAACCAACTCCCAACCCACTGCATTAATGTCCCTGGTCCCAAAAGTCTAGCAGGCACAAAATGTTGGTGGCACCCCAGGTCACGGAAGTGGCCAGAAACGGCCTCACATGTTCCCAGCGTCTCATGGAGGCAGGACAGCAGGTCTCCAGGGGAGGACATGATAGACTTTGTCAGCAGCTAGGTTTTCTCTGTGGAATCTCTGGACAGGGTCTGTCTGAAGGTCCCAGGAATTGTAGCGGGCGGCCTCCTGAAGCCACTTGCCTCATTCGCAGACAGCAGCACCTGAGAGAAAGCTCCCTCACCAGTCCCCAGTTCCCTCCTGGGGGGACCCCCAGCCTGCTCTAGGAACTGCTGTGTGCTCAGCTCTGCACGCCAGAGCTGCAGGGAGGCTGGGAGGCTGGGAGGCTGGTGAGGTTCTCAAAGACTTAAGGGGCTCATCCCAGAAGAAGAGAAGCCTGTCTGACCCGCTAGAAAGCTGCAGAAACCAAGTGCCAAGAGTTCTGAGCTTGGCCAGGCATAAGGCTTCTTGTCCACAGGTACAGAAGGGCTGGTCTTGCCGGCTTCCTGCTCCTCCACTCAGGGCAGGGGAGCCCTGCAGCCAGCAGCTGGTGGTGGGGTGCTGTGTAGCACAGGGTGGTGAGGATATGAGGGGCTTCCCGGGGGGCTGGTGATGGGTGTGGTGTGCATCCCTCAGGGGCCCGTGCAGTTTTTTGCCTTGGGTGTTGCTGAGCAAAGCAGGTGTGGGGTACAGAGTGGGCTGTGTGCGGACGCTTCCCAGTGTAGTGCGGGGGTCCCGGCTCCACCCCCCACCACCCTGCACAGCAGTCCACGGCCCCCAGGCACCTCTTATAGACTAGACCAGGGAGCCCAGTCTCCCTGTGGAGATAGTCCCAAGCCTCACCTGGGGCAGAACTTTGTGCCTGAGGGAAGTCCTTGACCCTTCCGTAAGTAGCATTCCTGATCAAAGCACCTGGGTGATTTTAAGAAGGCTTTACTGAGATGAAGACTTCCTCTGGAAGTTTGTGCTGCACTGTACAACACTAGCCTTCCTTCTGGTAAACACGCTAATGACACTTACTCAGATTTTTAAAATCCAGTCTGACAATGATTATCTTATTTTTTTCCATATTAAAAATTTCTACTCAGAGGACATCCTTCGACTTTCTAAACCACCTCCCTTTGTAGCAGCTTTCAAATAACCACTGGAAGTTGTGGTCATTCCTGTGTTCTTGGGCACCTTCCCACGGGGCCACGCAGAGGACAGAGTGGTAAGAAGGTGAAGTTATTGGGGTGCCTGGGTGGCTCAGTGGGCTAAAGCCTCTGCCTTCAGCTCAGGTCATGATCTCAGGGTCCTGGGATTGAGGCCCACTTCAGGCTCTCTGCTCAGTGGAGAGCCTGCTTCCTCCTCTCTCTGCCTGCTTCTCTGCCTACTTGTGATCTCTTTCTGTCAAATAAATAAATAAAATCTTTAAAAAAAAAAAAAGGAAGGTGAAGTTATCAAACAGTGATGCAGGAAGATGGCCCACAGTCATGTGGTTTCACTTGCTCAGCTAGAACTTTTCAGGAAGCTTTCCGGGCTCTTGGGGGCCTGAAGCATAGCCCCCACCCCACCCCCAGTGGCCTGTGGCACCTTAAAAGAAGAAGCAAAACTTGAAACTCAAGACTTAGCAGCTGCAGGTGAGACACTGAGGTAAAGGATCTGAAAACAAGGTTCAGTTTACTTAAGTCTCATTTTGACCAGATTTCCCAAGCTTTCCCATGCATCCCTAATGTGCTGTGAAGTGTCGCCCACTGAGGGATTGCCTACTGGGGTGTCCCAGGTGCGGCCACGAGGAAGCCACCCTTTGTGGCTGGCTGGGAGGCTCTACCCCAGGAGCGTGCAAGGGGTAGGAGAAGGCCTGGGTCTCTACCCTCCGGGAGTGCGGATCCAGGGAGGGGCCGGGTCTCTAACCCTGCAGCAGGGATGGTGGGAGGGGATGCAGGTCTTTTCCCCAGGAGTGAGGATGGAGGGAAAGGGCAGGCCTGGGTCTCTACCCCTGGAGCTCAATGTGGGGGGGTTGTCTGCCCCCCAGAGTTTGGAGGGGGGAAGGGGGTGAGTCTATCCCAGGAGCTCAGATGAGGCAGTGGACAGGCCTGGGTCTCTACACCAGGAGCTTGGATCAGGGGAGGGGGCTGGGTCTCTACCCAGCGGGCTGGCTTTACAAATCATCTTGAACACCCCAGGGCCACCTCCTGTCTGTTCCTCGCAGGGCCTTTGGATGGTTCACCTTCTCCTTCTGCCTCAGTGACAGCTGGAAATGCAGCCCTGAGGCCCCAATCCAAATAGTGCTTGCCAGGAGCTCAGATTCTGGAGAGGAGAGGTGAGGGCTGGGATTGCTCCCGGAGAGGGCATGAAGGCCTCTGTGGAGTGCGGTCCGGGGACCACGTGCCCACAAGGAGGTGAAACCCCGGGTTCTCTCATCGATTGGCAGTTCTTCTAAAGGATCAGGTCTGTGAGTGGTCAGGTAGTGAGACTGTCTACACCCACCGTGTAGAGGGGTGGCTGAGAGAAATACCGGCCAAAGTCAGAGAAGGATCTAGAACACAGACACCTGGAAAAGGCAAAGGCCTCCAGGTCTGGCTGGCCACCTGTGCTCTCAGGACAACAGCAAACACACCCTAGAAACCTGATTGGAGCCTGAGGTCTGTGCAGCCTCACCTCCCTTTCCCCCTCTCCATCCCCCCCCCTCAATCCCCACTTCCTCCTTCAGCTGGTCTGGCCACCAGGTCAGCAGCCCACTCCCCAGTCCACGCTTCCTTGAGCCAGAGGGACGGGAGGAGGTGCCACAGGAGTGAAACCAAGGTGTGAGTTAAGAGTCAAGTGAGTTCTGTGCTCCCTGCTGTGCACAACCCACAGGACACACCCTAGAGATGACTTAACCTGCTGTGGCCAGACCAACGGGGTAGCCGTCCCTCTGATGGCCATGTGACCACTCCAGTCCTGTGGCCAGGAGGAGGACATTCACCCCACAAACATCTCCTCGTCTCCTCCATCCATCCCACAAGCAAACTCCGACTCACTCGCCTTCCACCCTTATTCCCTCTCCCCTGACTGCCTCCCCCCTCCTACACCTCCCCCACCAGTCCTGCATGGCCACCTCTGATGTACCTCAGGGTCTGTGTCCCCAGCTACCATCCCCCCATCCCCCCACCACACACCCCCCAACTCCACTTGGCTCACCTGAACTGCTGCAGCCTTCTCCCCACCCCGCATCTACCCCAGCTCCACTTTCCATAAAAACAGGTCTCATCTTGCCACTCCCCTGCAAATCCTTCCTCTGCTTCTGACGCCAAGTCCCAGCCCTCCGGGACAGAAAAGCAGGGCAAACCAGGGTGCCTGGATAGAGCAAGCCTCTTCAGTCACCCAGGAGAAACTTACTCATCCTAGGTGCGGGGGTGGGGAAAGCTAGCTCTGGGTGTGCTGAGTGGCTAGGGTCCCCAACCACTTCACATCCGCTGGGGTGGGGCAGGGGGAGCATGGGGGTGGGCACAGTCTGGGGTAGGTGCTGGACACCACTCCGTGTACAAAACTGTCCTCTGGGGTTTCTATCTCAGATGCTAAGCCTCCTTTGTAATATAAGAAATGTAAATTAAAACTATAAGGTACCATTGTTCACGTATCTGGTTGGCAAAATGAAAACCAATGAGAGTGAGTGCTGGTCAGCATGGTGTGTGAAAACAGGCAGGACCAACCTCTTCAGAGGGCAGATGGTGACATTCTGGGATCCAGAACTTAAAGAAACCAACCCCGTCCAATTCCAATTCCAGAAATCCATCGTCCAGGTGTACCAGGGGCCAAAGACACGCATAGTCAGCCCCACCATTGTCCTCAAATTCAGAGTCTAAACAGGAGGCTAGTTAAATACATTGTCTCTAGTCATACAATTAAATATTATTCATTATTATACAAATGAGGTGGGAGGGACTACAGGTAAATGACCTGATCAAGACTTGTTATGTGCAAAAAAAACCCAAAAAACCCAAAGCACAGAGCAGAAGGTACAGCATCTAAAGTTTGTGCTCCCCCCCTCAGATTTTATTTATTTATTTGAGAAAGAGAGCACAAATGGGGAGGTGAGGAGGGGCAGAGGGAGAAGCAGACCCCTCCCTCCCGCTGAGCAGGGAGCCAGATGCTGTGATGCAGGCTCCATCCCAGGTCTCCCAGGTCTCCATGCTGACTGCTCCCCACAGGCAGAAAGAGGGCTGGGGCTCCTCAGCCAGCCTCGGCACTCCCATGGTCTCCAGGCACACGGTGGTACCACCAGGATCCTGATGTACCCCCTTTGACATTAGAGGGAATCGTGACTGTGTCTTATGTCCTGAAACCCTATGATAAGACAGACCCAGAAAAGCTCTCAGTAAATTCCCACTTTATGAAAGGCCTGGGCTTAGACAGTTTGGACCAAGTTGAGATTTTCACGGCCATGGAGGATGGATTCCGGTTTGCGATTCTTGATACAGTTGTGGAAAAGTGAATGTGTCCACAGCAAATTGTAGCTTGCATTGCAGATAAGAAGGACATATGTAATGAAACGTCACACCCCCTTATCTCACTGAGAGGAGACTCAGAAGACACTGGTGTGTGTCTGGAAGGGAAAGGGAGCGTGCGCTTTGGCCTTATTGTTGCCTTTGATGGAGTAATTGTGTTTAGACTTGTATTTAAATAGTCTAAGGGCCCCTGGGTGGCTCAGTGGGTTAAACCTCTGCCTTCAGCTCAGGTGCAGGAAGCCTGCTTCTCCCTCTTCCTCCCCCCACCCCTTGTGTTCCCTCTCTAGCTGTGTCTCTGTGAAATAAATAAATAAATCTTTAAATGGTCTGTTTTTCCCTCTGAAACAAAATCTATAAAATCCTCCCAAATAAAATAAATTTTTTTTTTAATAAATTTTAAAAATTAAAGAAATTTAGGAAAAAATTAACTGTCAGAGGTCAGATAAACAAAGTAGCCGTAGCTATGTGTTAGGTCTTCCTGCAGGGAGAAATAAGAAACAGCCCTGGTCCTTGGTGGATCCTGAGAGCTGGCAGTGGGAAAGAGATTTCTTTTTGTGTGTCTTTTGAATTTTGTGACATGCCATCAAATTCACCAAAACGTTAGAAATTCATATTTCATATATGCATGTGTCAAATAATTTAAAAAGTAGGTCACTTTTCTATCAGAGCTCGCCATGATGGAAGGTGATGAGTGTTTAAGATACCGCCCACCAGGGGCACCTGGGTGGCTCAGTTGGTTAAGCGACTGCCTTCGGCTCAGGTCATGATCCCGGAGACCCGAGATCGAGCCCCACATCGGGCTCCCTGCTCTGCGGGAAGCCTGCTTCTCCTTCTCTCACTCCCCCTGCTTGTGTTCCCTCTCTGGCTGTGTTTCTCTCTGTCAAATAAATAAAACCTTAAAACAAAAACAAAAAATTTGAAGATACCGCCCACCAGGGGTAGGCCCGGCCTCTTCCAGACCTCAGGTCCCCATCCGGACAGCGGGAGTTTGGGACCAGAAGATGCCTCCTAACTATTCCTCAATCCGACAGCTAAGCAACCAAGTAAGTACTGGGGGATGGAGCAAAATGGCCTGGCTGTGGTGCCTATCACCTGAGAGACAGGGTATGGCTCTGGCTCCGCGCAGGTGACCCCCGGCCATCTCCTGCAGATGACAGTTCCCCAGGGCCGGGCAGCGTCTTCCCTTCCGTTAGCTCTCAGCCCACCTGCCTCTGCCCGCCAGGTCCTGGGTTGGCCCCAGGGAGAAGCTAAAGACAGCAGCTTAACAGGTTCTGTGGGGCAGCGGGAAGGTGCTGACTTCCTTCTTGACTGAGGTCCCGGCCTCCCGCTCCCGGTGGCTCCCTCCCTGAGGATTAGGCTCTGCCTCCTTTCCAGGTCTGCCGGGATCTGGACCCTCCCTTGCTCCTCCCTAAGCCATTCCACCAAGGCAGCTCTCCAGACCCACCCAGCTCCTTTCTCTGACAGGACCCCGGTAGGGGAAGCTGGGTGCCTGGGGCACTGAGCCTCCCTGGGAGGCCAGATGGAGAAACCTGAGCTTCAGACTTCCCTCAGAGGCCCCGCCTCCCTCCCCTCCCCGGGGCGGCTGCAGGCCAGCGCTGGGCTTTGCTTTTCTTTTATTGATGGGAACCAAAGGGAGCTCACAATACACAGTAAAGGAGTACAAGTCAGACATGTTTCCTGCCCCTCATTCTCTCTCCTTTCAGCCTGGTTTTAGAATTGGAGCCCCTGTGTTTCTGTCCTCAGTTGGCCCTGACTCCCTGACAAAGTCCCTCTCCAGGGGCTTGACTGGTCTGCATCTGCATGCTCCCAAGTGCCCCCGGGGGCGGGGGGGATTCTGACTCACGTGGGTGGTGGCCATTGCTGCTGAGTCTGCTCCGGGGCTCCCAAGGGAGTAAGTAGGAGGCTGGGAAATTGTTTTGGCACCAGTAGCAAGGGTTTTCAAGAGCTGTGGGGTAATTACAATGTCAATAAGGTCCAGTATAAACTCTCTTTGGGAGAGAGAATTATTTATCACAGTTTACATTTGAGCAAACTGAGGCTCAAAGAAACCGAGCAGCTTACCATTGGTTAGTCAGCTGAGCCTTGCCCGGGGTTGGAGAGGTGTCTTCACAGCGTGAGCCATGGCCGGTGACAGGGATGGAGGAAGCGGCCCCCTCAGCGGCCCTGTCCTGTTCCGACGTTGCCCTCTCTTTGACCCAGCAGGAAAACCCGGTAGCTGTCAGGGCCAGGCTGGTCCACAATCCACAAGCACCTGCTGCATCAACCACATTAGTTATAAAAGGTGAGTCACAGTCCTCGGTCCCACAGCAGTGAGATGATCACAGCTTCCTTTTAAGCAAAATAGAGACTAGAAAATAAAGAAAATCAGCCTGTATGCTTCCTGATGGAAATCCCCAAAACCACATAGGAAGAGGTCTCAGAGCAAAGTGGACCCCAATCTGATCAAATCTCTAGATCTGACCACCGCTTTAGGGAACACAGAGGGAAGAGGAGAATTCAGGATATGATACCATGATGACGTGACCAAGAAGTTTCATAGGAACAAATGACCACAATTCTTTAACAAGTAACTTGCAAAGAAAGACAAAAAGAGAGGGAGGGCATCCTATCAACTAAAGAAGACTTGAGAGACATGTAAGCAGCTAAAAGAGATGAACCTTACAGCAAACTGTAAATCGTGCTCTCTGCTCGGCAGGAAGCCTGCTTCTCCCTCTCTCACTCCCCCTGCTTGTGTTCTCTCTCTGGCTGTGTTTCTCTCTGTCAAAGATTTTTTGATTTTATTTTTTTGATTTTATTTATTTGATTTTATGTATTTTATTTGACGGCTGGCAATCTCTGAGCCCAGCCTTGTGCCGAGTCTCACCGGTGTTTTCACACTCACCTGCACAGTCATCCCGCGAGCTTGTATTCTCTCTCCTGAGACGAGAAGACACAGTTGGCAGGTGGGGAGGCACCTTGGGCTTCTGTGGTCTATGCAGACTCCAGGAGTCGGGGTGACTCTTCTAGTTCACACCGGATGGCCGTCCCTGCTCACTGCAGTGCCCAGAGGCGACCTCAAACCACAACGCCCTGAGCCTCGGTCCTTGGCTTCAGAGTCAGAACCCCAAGCCTCTGTGAGCCGCTGGCTTCCGTCACCTGCTCCCAGACCCTGTCTCTCCTGCCATGGCCCCTGCAGCAGGCGCCATTGCCAGAGGCCCCCATGTGCTCCTGGACTCAGATCTGGTTGTGAACGGGCATGAAGATGGCTAGTAACCACCAGGTAATAGGTCAAAGGAAGCTTCAGTCGAGAATCCATGCCAGGAGACTCACCCCGGGAGGAACGTTTTCTGCATTCCCACATTCATTTATGCAACTCATATCTAAGGAGCGAGAACCTGGCATGTTCTGGGCCTCGGGGATCCACAGTGAGCAGGAAGGAGGACGTGTCTGTGCCCGTGGAGGCTTCGCTCTTTGTTGTGGTCAACATCCCCAAATGACTGTCAGTTGTAACTAACAGCACTTCTCGTAATGCCCTTAAACAGAAGAGGACTTTATTGAAAGTATGTGGTAGCTTGCTGGATGTCTGGGATGGCCGGACAGTCCTGCTGGGAGGCCACCATCGGCCCGGGATCTGCTGTTGCATAGTGGCCACTGGCCGTGTGAATCCCAGAACCGTGGCCAATCTGAATCGAAGAGTACTCCGTGCATTGAATACACACTGAGTTTCAAAGATTTAATGTAAGAATGAATATAAATTACCTCACGGATACTTTTTAATATTGATTACATGTTGAAATAATGTTTAGGATATGTGGAGTTAAATCAAACATGCTACCGACTTGATCTCACCTTTTAAATTTTTGTAAAATGTGGCTATTAAACCACTGAAAATTACCTTTGTGGCCCGCCCTGCATTTCTGTTGGACAACACTCCTCTAGAACCAGGGAGAATATGCCAGCTGCAGGGCTGGGACTCTCACAGGCAGGAAGCAGGTCCATCCAGAAACATCTCTCTGCCCAGCAGCTCACCCAGCCGTTCCTGAGCTCCGACCTTTGGTCCTCCTGGCTCAGACCCTCCCCAGCCCTGCCAACAAAGAGGGTCCTGCGAGGCCAAAGGCACCTACCTCAAGACTCTTTCTCCTCAGTTCAGCTCTGGTGGGTGGCCAGGTCCAACCAGTGAAGCCCAGGCTGCAAAGGAGGTCAGGCAGGTAGGTCCTAGCATTGACCTTTGTAGGCTGGAAGTCCCCAACATAAAAGAGAGGGGTTCAGAAGATGCTGGGGGCTACCCAGAAAACAAATCCCATTATAGGCACCAGCAGCTTTCTGACACAGGGTTTGCGGGTATGTGGGTCACGGGGTTGTAAGCTTCCACTCACACAATGTGCACACACCTAGATAAATCTGGTCTGGGTGCACCTGGAGGCTTGGTCGGTTGAACATCCAGCTCTTGATCTCAGCCCAGGTCTCTATCTCTGGGCTGTAAGTTTGAGGCTTGTATTGGACTCCATGCTGGGCATGGAGCCTACTTTAAAATCAATCAATCAATCAATCAATCAATCCTGGTCTGAGCATCCCCCATCAACCTGGAAGAACAGTGTGAACAAAACAGGTTCCTCTGATGTGGAGGGTGCTTGTGTCTGCAGGGACGGGTGTCTGGTGAGTCCCACCCACGCTTGTCACACCCACCCCAGGCATTCCAACTGCCCTCTCCTCTGCATCTACAAATGGGCAAGTGAGCACTACGGAGGAATGTCCCCCATCGGGGCGCCTGGCACCGCACACGTGTAGCCAACCTCAGCCATGCTCCCAGCCTGGCCAGCCTTCCTTGCTTCCCTGGTCAGCTGTCTTTACTGTTCTCTATTTCGCAGACCACCAGCACCCCCATCGCCATCTCGGCTGCAGCTGGGGTCCTGCCTCCTGCCCCAGCTGACATCAACAGCTTGCACTTTGGCTCCTTCTTCTCCTGTTCCAAGGAAGATGTCATCTCCTTTCTGCATCAAGTCCCCCCCACATACACACACCTGTGCACTTCCGGGGCGCCCTGCGCAGCCCGCTTGCCCTCCTGTTCTCTCCTTCATTGGCTCCTTGCTGTCGGCATCCGGCTCACTCTCAACTCGCTCATCCTAAAAGATGACCCGACCCAAACCCAACAATAGCCACCTCTCTGTGGGCCCCAGTGCCTGGCCATGGCCAGTGGTCTTTCAGCTCCTTGCTGGTCTTCTTTCTGGAAAAGGTCAGCAGTGCTAGCTCTGCATGTGGGCCCCATTATCAGCCTACCTGCTGGGGTCAGCACCACCTCCCCTGCTTCTAAGGCTGGCAAACACCTGAGACAGATGAGAGAGGTCAGGCTTTCCGGAAGCTAGATCTCAGCAGGCTGATGTTTCTGGCCACAGGGTGTGTGCTCTGGGAGGACAGCAGCAAATCTGAACTGAGCCTGACTTCCCGTGCTGGGTTTTCTCTCTGCCTCCTCGCGAGCTTGGGAGCCCCTTCCCCTGCCCCATGGGACCGTTGGGGTCACCATGAGGGCCCTGGAGGGCGTCCTGGGTGTCCGGGCTGCTCTGGAGGCTGCGGGAAGCTTGGAGTCCCAGCAAACAGCTTCTCTGTGGGCTCAGAGGCCTTACACTCGGGACTTCCTGAAGGCACATGGGTCCCATCCCAGTTTACACATGAAAGATCTAAGGGATAAAGAAGCTAATTATCCTTTAGGGGGAACAACAGGCATCTTTGTGTGGATTGTTACTCCACCATGATCCAACAAACAAGGAGTTTGCTGCTCAATCCTGGGAGAGAGCAGCTGGGGGGGGGTGTTAAGGGGGGAGCACAAGTAACTGAGGACAGTCTCCCTCTTACTGCCCCACCCAGATGCCCTCCTGTTGTCTCTTTTCTTGATCAAGTTTGCCAGAGCCGTGTTAACTTTGTCAGCACTGTTTTTTGGCCTTGTTATTTCTCTTTACTGGTTTTCTTATTGTTTCCCTTCTCTGTCTCATACTCTTGGTTCTGTCATTGTCTGATTTCTTTGGGTACATTTTTTATAACGGCCTTATTATGGTATAATCTCCATGCCATACAATTTACCATGTAAAGTATACATAATCCAGGGGGTGTTCACAGACTCATACAGCTATCCCCACAATTAATTTTAAGACACTCTCATCTTTCAGGGCGCCTGGTTGGCTCAGAGGGTTGGGCCTCTGCCTTCAGCTCAGGTCATGATCTCAGGGTCCTGGGATTGAGTCCCACATCAGGCTCTCTGCTTGGCAGGGAGCCTGCTTCCTCCTCTTTCTCTGCCTGCGTCTCTATCTCTCTGTCAAATAAATAAATAAAAATCTTTTTAAAAAAAGACACTGTCATTTTTCTAGAAAGAATTCTGTGCCCATTAACTGTTCCTGTCCATACCCCACCCTCCAACCCCATCCCTAGGCAACAACTCATTTACTTCCTATCTCGATGGATTTGCCTATTCTGGGCATTTCATGTAAACAGAATCATATAATATATGGCCTTTTGTGTCTGGCTTCTTTTAGAATAATGTTTCCCAGGCTCACGCACGTTGGAGTGTGCATCAGGGCTTTGTTCTGTATAATATTCCAATGCAGGTCTTATCATCTCATTAGTCAAGGGAGCTGTTTCCACCTTTTCACTATTACGAGTAATGATGCTATGAACATTCCTGTGCAGGGTTTTGTGTGAACACATATTTCATTTCTGTTGGGCTTATACCTAGGAGTGGACGTGCTGAGTCATATAGAAATTCAGTGTCGAGCCTTCTGAGACTCACACTTCTGCCGACCATGTATGAGGGCTCCAGTCTCCCCACATCCTCAGGAATACTCGTTAGTATTTTCTATATGTCTGGTGGCTCTGATTTGCATTTCCCTGAAGACTAATAATGTGGACACTCCTTTCAAAGGGCTTATTGGCCCTTTGTCTCCTTTGGAGAGATGCCTGCTCAGATCTTTTGCTCATTTTAAATTGAGTTGTTTATCTTTTTATTGAGTTGTAGGAGTTCTTGATATATTCTAAATATGAGTCCTATAATGGATATGTGATTTGTGAAACACTTCTCATATGTTTGGGGTTTTCTTCTCAGTTTCTTGCTGGTATCTTGTGAAGCACAAAGTTTTTAGTGTGGGTGAGCCCAATGTGTCTACTTTTTCTTTTGTTGCCTTTGGTGTGTAGGAAACCACTGTGTCATCTTAGATCACAGTGTTTCCTTCAATGTTTTCTTCTAAGTGTTTTATAGTTTCAGCCCTTGTCTTTACACACCTGATCCATTTTGAGTTCACTTTTGTGTATGGCATGAGGTAGGGGGTCTCACCCCCTGTGTTTTGTACATGGGCTGTCTAGCTGCCTCACTACTATTCTTGGGGTTTATTTTGCTTTTCTAGCGTTTTACAAAAGATGCTTAGCTTATGAAGTGTTCAGTCTTTCTTCTTTTCTAATATAAACCTGTAAAGTTAAAGATTTACCTTTAAGTACTTTTTTTTTCTAATCTCAAAAAAATGAACCAGACTAACAATCCAAGAGATGCTTCTTTTTCAGCTTTAAGAACATCTTGCCACACCGTCTGTACCACCCTATGCCAGGTATACAAATCCAAATTTAATAAGCATGGGCCTAGAGTAATTTTGAAGGATTATCCTGTTATTAGTTTAATAGAGTCGACTTATTCACTTAACAGGTATTTGTTGAGTACCTACTCTGCAGCATCATTGCATTAAGTTCTGAGAACAGAGAAGGAAACTGCAATCACAAGGCTTACAGACAAGTAAAAAAGAAAAACAATGCAACACTGTGTGACAAAGGCTGGGATAGGAGATGGAAGACACACTGGACACAGGAAACAGAGAAGTCAGATTACTTTTGAGATTGTGAAAGGAGGAGATTGCATTCTTTGACGACCTGAAAGATGAATTAGCAGTTCTCCAGGGACCTAGCAGTAAAGAATGTTCCTGGCCATTGCAACAGCAAAGGGAAAGACCCAGAAGTGTAACAAACAAACAGACAAACAAACAATCAAACAAAAAGAACTCCAAAAAACCTTTTAGAGGAAGAAGAAAAGTGCAGTCAGGAGCAGAGAGTGTTCACAACAGGCCCAGGGAAGAGCAGACCATCTCGGGGAGCTTTGATCTCTTCCTCAAATAGTTGGGGCCACTGTGGGTTTCCAGTCGAATTGAGACAATAGCAGGTTTGCATTTTGAATGTTTCTCTGTGGCTGCAGAGACAAGATGAGGGGAGAGAGGTTCAAGACCAGTGGACAGGAGCCCCTCACCAAGGTTGTGGCAGTGGCCACAGGCTGGGATCAAGGAGTGTCCACAGAAACAGAAAGGAGGGAACATTTAGGCCCTGGTGATCGGTCGGGTATGGGGGTGGACGAAGGTACCAAGGCTGACCTTCTGGTTTCTGACCCAGGTGAGTGGGCACCGTTGCTTGTGACAGAGCAAGTCTGGAGACGAGGCACTGAGCTTCCATTGGGGTGCTTAGAGGTGCTTGTGGGTGCCCCTCATGTAAGAACTGTGTTCTCAGCCCTCTCAAGGGAAGGCTGTTTACTGACACTCTGCCAGTCACCATGCTGTCAGGCCTTGACTCTCTGCCCCCACAGCTGCTTTCCTGAGGTTTCTCCTTTCCTCTCCCTGAAACCTTAACTCTTTTGAGGTCAGTGCCATCTGGGGGTCCACAGTTGTGAGGGATCCATTCACCAATGACGATAGCTCCTGCTTCACAGCTTTCCTCTCCATCCTACTGCGGCCTTTGTTGGGAGACTTCATTACCCACAGGAATGACCTATTCAGGATTCCTGCTGTCACCTCCTTGACTGCCTCTCCCCTCCCACCAGCCAGCCTGTCCCACATTCACATGACATGGGCTCAGCACCATAAACAAAGCACCAGCATTCTGGGTTCCAAGCCACCCACCCTGACCCACATTTCCTGTCCTCCCACTTTGTTTGGTTTTAGTGACTGTGCCACACAATTTTTCAACCTCATCAAGACCCCATCATTTGTACCACTTCTCCACTATTAGTTCATGGTGCTAGGCACACTGTACCAAGGTTCTCCCATCCAGGTGAGCAATGGGGGCCCAGGGTTCAAGATTCAGCACACACTTCTCCCCCACATCTTTCTCAGTAGCATATGGCAGCTGACCATTCCTTCCTCCTGGGAACATGTCATCCCATTTGGGGTTTTCTCATTTTGTTCCCTTTCTCAGTCCCCACTGCCAGTTCCTCCTCCTCTACCTGACCTCAAAGGATTGGGTGCTCAGATGGCTGGGTTCAGTTTTAGGCTTAAGGAAAAAGAAATATTATCACACTTTCTCCCTAGGAACCCTATGCTGTTCTCTCCAAATGCATATCTGCAATTTTGGCCTTTTCTCTCTCGTCTTTGCACTCCAGGTGTAGATATGCGCTAATTCAACATCTCTGTTTGGGTGTCTAATAAACAGCTAAAAAAGAAGTCATCCAAGTAGATAGCCCCACACCAAAACCTGTTTTCCCTCCTGTCTTTTTCAAACCAGCCCAATTATACCAGGAGTCATTATCTAGGAATCGTTTTTCCCATTCACCCACATTCAATCTGTCAACAAGCCCTTCCTCTTTTACTTCCCAGCCCCAGCCCCTTTCCCACACCTGCTTTACTATCCCCGCTCCTGTCCTGGTTCAAGCCATCCCCTCTTTGCCTCATCTTTTGCAGTAGGCTTTGGACTGCTCTTCTGGAAAACTCTTCTGTTTTCTTATAAGCACTAAAGGAGCTTTAGATCATGTAAATTAGCTCACACCCCTCTCTCCCAAGGCTTCTGCTGCAACTGAGAAAATCCAAACTGTCTGCTGTGGTCAGCAAGGCCCCTTGCAAGGTGGCCCCTGCCTGCTTCGCCTGTGCCCCCTCCTCACCGGGCTCCAGGAGACCCAGTCCACCCATGCTCAGCTTTCCAGTCTCTGAACAAACTGATCTCTTACCTACCTCAGGGTAGGTAGCTGCTTCCTCTGACTGGAATGTTCTTCTCCAGAATCCTCAAATCACATCTCCTCTTTGCAATGCAGACCTCAGTCCAAATCCCCTTCCTTGAGAGAGGACTTCCCTGACTACCTTATCTAGTATAGACCCTTTTTCTTGACTTATTCACTCACCTTATTTATTTCTGTCCTATCACTTACTGTAACTCAATGCTGAATTGTTCCATATTTGTTTAGTTTTTTACTGACTGTTCTCTCCTACTGGTTATCAGTGCCATGCAAGTAGGGATCTGACCCTGATCTATTATCTTAAACATTTTATTATTTAATTTATTTATGATTATTTATTTAATTTATTTATTTTAGAGGGAGAGTGCACATGAGCAGGAGGGGTAGAGGGAGAGATAGAGAATCCCAGGCAGACTCCATGCTGACCATGGAGCCCCATGCAGGGCTCAATCTTATGACCCTGAGATCATAACCTGAGTGGAAATCAAGAGTCAGATGCTTGGGGTGCCTGGGGTCTCAGTCGATTAAGCATCCTGCCTTCAGCTCAGGTCATGATCCCAAGGTCCTGGGATTGAGCCCGACATTGAACTCCCTGCTCAATGGAGAGCCTGCTTCTCCCTCTGTCTGCCATTCCCCTGCTTGTGCTCTCTATCTCTCTGTCAAATAAATAAATAAAATCTTTAAAAAAAAAAGAGTCAGATACTTAACTGACTGAGCCACCCAGGTGCCCCCACCTTTATTTTTTTTTAAGATTTATGTATTTATTTTAGACAGAGAGAGGGAGTGAGTGGGGATAGGAGCAGAGCTAGAAAGAAAGAATCTCAGGCAGACTCTACCCTGAGCACAGAGCCTGACATGGGGCTCAATTTCACAACCCAGAGATTGTGACCTGAGTGGAAATCAAGAGTCAGACACTCAGCCAGCTGAGCCACCAGGTGCCCCTAAAACCTGCCTTTAGCTTATAGCAGGTGCTCATCTAATACTTGTTAGGTAAATGAATACAAAGTTAGACAGGTGAATGTGCCGATATAAGCCTCTGGTGAAAGATCTGTACAGGAGATAAAGATTTGGGGATTATTATAAAAAAAAAACAAATCTAAATAAGCAAAGTATGGGAGGGTTCTTCCTTAATCTGTAAAAGAATGTACAAAAAAAGAAAATCTGCAGCCTGAGACTTTAAATAGTGAAACACTGAAACAGTGCCTTTAAAAATGAAAGAAGACTCTGGTACTCACTACCACAACTTCTAGGCAACTCTGCCAGAGATCCTAGCCTGCATAGTGAGGCAACAAAGAGAAACAATGTTTCAAAAGAAAGACACAGAAATGACACTATTTGGACACATACTACTTTTGTAGAAAATCAAAATTATAGATAAGTGATTAGAGCTTAGTGAGGTTTCTGGATCAACATACAAGAATCAATTGCTTTTTTTTTTTTTTAAAGATTTATTTATTTGAGAGAGAGCGCAAGAGTGAGAGCAAGAGAGAGAGAGAGAGAGAGAGAGAGAGCGAGCATGAGCAGGGAGGAGGGGCAGAGTGAGAGGGAGAAGCAGAGGCCCTGTTGAGCAGAGAGCGGAAAGCGGGGCTTGATCCCAAGACCCCAGGATCATGTCCTGGGCCAAAGCAGAGCTTAACCAACTGAACCACGCAGACATCTATCAATTGGTATTAAAATAATTTTTTTATATACCAGGTAAATGCAGACTCATTATCCTATGTTCATTTTTTATGTAAATGAAGCCACCATTGTTTCACCACAAAACTCACTGCGAGCACAATTACAAAAAGAGAGCACCCTATAGACATACCAAGGTGTGCTATCACAGTACCTTAAAATACCAGATGTAGCAAGAGAATGCTACAAATATCCAAGAAAAAAAAAATAGGTCACCTACAATGGAACAAGAATTAACAGCATTGTTGGATGCTAGAAGACCTTGGATCAATACTTTCATATTTCTGGAAGAAAAATTTGATTTTAAACATAAAATTCTATGCCCAGCTAAGCTGGCATTAAGTTATAGATGTTTAAAACTTTAACATTTTTGGACATAGAAGGACTTAGAAAATTTGTCCCATATATATTGCTCAGAATTATCTGAGAATATGCTCCAGCCAAAGGAAGGAGTACACAAAGAAGGATTATGCTTGAGATCTGGGATGACGTAGATGGAGCCCAGGAGAGTGGTCAAGGGGAACCCTAGAAGTCTTCCTGAGGGCAGGCATGGCTCAAGGCAACTAGGCCTTGAGAGGGGTGTATATAGGCTTCAGGGAGGGAGATTTCTAAGAAAAAGCACTTGATAGAGGTGCCTGGGTGGCTCAGTCGTTAAGCATCTGCCTTCCGCTCAGGTTCTGGGTCGTGGGATGGAGCCCCCCCCACACACACATCGGGCTCCCTGCTCCGTGTGTGTATGTGTGTGGGTGTTGCTTCTCCCTCTCTTACTCCCCCTGCTTGTGTTCCCACTCCAGCCATGTTTCTTCCTGTAACAGAAATAAATAAAACGTTTTAAAAAAAAAATCTAGTCTACAAAGGAGGGAGTGTTTTCGGACACTGATTTTCTTTTTTCTTTTCTTTTTCTTTCTCTTCTCTTTTCTTTTTTATGATGGAGCTAAGAAGCTTCAGAGCCCCCATGAGGCCTGAAATTTCTTCTGGCCAAGAGGGGAAGCCCTCCTGTGGGCTGGGCCCGTAGCCCTTCTGAAAACCCGCCTATAGAAATCTCAGACAGAGGGGCCTTATGCCCGATTTTTTTCTCTCTCGCTAAATAGACAACTTCGAGCCTTCCGGAGTCCCTCTCTTCCTAGGGGAAACTGAGGGCACTTCAGGCTTCACACAGTGCGCTTTGCTCCCCTGTAGGTGCTAGGAGTCAGGCTTCCTGTTTATAGTTCTAGGGCAGGGTGAACAGGTTTTCGGGAGTTCTTACAATGCGGATGTTCTTACAATAAGGCGGGTTGGGAGCCTGCGCTCTTCTGGCTCCGAGACTGCCAGCCTTCTGAGGGTAGGAATACGGCTGCACTTCTCCGCGTTTTTCCACCGTTCAGCTGCGAAGTTAGGGCAGCTTTAACAGGTACGTATGGGCGGGACAGGTGGATGCCAGCGCCCTGCGCAGTTTCCAGCCCCAGCAGCGGCTGCGGGGAAGAGGAGGGTGCGCTGGGGGCGGGGGATGCCCCGCACCTCTGCCCCCTCAGGCGTCTTTCTGAACCGTGTTTTGAACCGCGCAGGCCGGAGTTTGCTTATCTCAACTGACCTTACTCATAGCTGATTATTTGTGTTTGGTCGGCTCGTACTAGGAGATGAGCAACACCTTGTGGATTTCAGGAATCTTTCTGTGCATTCTTTCTGTGAAGCGAATTAGCAGCACACTTGAAGTCTGTTTTGGGCGTTTACTTAAAATAAGGCACACCGGTACTAAGTTCGGCTCTAGCAAGGGCTGACGCGCAGCGGCTCCTATCCGCCGGGGCGCTCCCAGCAAAGCTGCTTCAACGGGGAGGGCGGAGTCCAGACGCTCCAAGACCTCCCCGTCGTGGCGTCCGCGGGGCGTCGGCCGCGTCAGACCTTCCCAAGATGGCGACGACCGGGCGCGCAGCACGCAGGAGGGCGGGGTTCCGTCGCTGGGGGCGGGGCCGGGCCGCTGTGGGGTCGGGTTTGCGGGCTGGTCGAGCCGAGGTGGGCAGCCCTAGCGCGCCTGCGCGGAGCGGCCCTGCGTGCGGTGAGGCAGTGGCGGGGGGAAGGCACCGGCGGGGCCGACGGGCGGGTTGAAGGAGGGAAGCGGGCGAGCGGAGTCCCAGTGCGCGCCGCGGCCGCCCGGGCGCCCTCCCCTTCCGGGCGTGAGGCGCTGTGTGGAGCCGAGCCGAGCGGACCCGCGCCGTCAGCGAGGCGCTGCTCCAGCCGCCCCAGCCCCGCCTGCCCCGGTTCCGGCACTCCCGTCGCGGGGCCCCGCGTTCCTCAGCACACCCGGCTCCAGGCGCCCCCAGAGCCTGCCCTCGGCCCTCCGGAAGCCCCGGCGCCGGCCCGGGCCCTCGGCGGGAGGATGACGGAGCTGCAGTCGGCGCTGCTACTGCGGAGACAGCTGGCAGGTGAGCGCGGGCTGGCGGCGGGGCGCCGGCCGGGCCGGGCCGCAGGGAACCGCGGCCGCCAAGTCCCCCCTCCTCCCGGGCCGGCTGGCCGCTGGCGAACCCGGGGCGCCCGTCGGGTCGGGCCGGGCGCTTGGCCGGCGTCGGGAGGGTGTCGGGGGCGGGGACGCGCCCCGCGGCGGGGACGGGGCCCGGTGCCCGCCCCCTCCCCCACCGCCCGGTGGGACGTTGCGAGGGAGGGGCTGCGGGTCCCCGGAGGGGCGGGCCCCGGGGCTCAGGTGCGGCCGGGGCGGGAGGGGTGAGGGGGGTGCCCGTGGGATCCGGGGGGGGTGCCGGGAGGGGCGTCTGGGCCCGTGGGCCGCGGGGGGCCGGGCCGGGGCGGGCGAGGGGAGGCGGCCCCCCGGCCGCAGAGAGGAGGCGCGCAAAACTTCTGGGCGGCCGCGCGGCGCCGCGGAGTTGGGGCGGACAACAAAAGCGCCGGCCTGGGCGGCCGCGGCGCGCGGGGGTCGGCGGGGCTGGCGGGTGCGGGAAGCCGCCTGGCCTGCCTCCGCCTGGCACGGGTCCCGCCGCCTTGCCCGCCCGCCTCGGCTCGCCCGCCCGCCGGGGAGGGTGGGAGCGGGCCGGCCCCGGGCTTTGTGCTCCGAGCGCCGCGGCCCCTCGCGCCGGCCTGCCGAGCCCCGGGGGCTGTGGCGCTGGGGCCGGGCCTGGGGCGGCGGCCGAGGCGGCCTCCCCGGCGGGGCTTGCGTCCCCCTCCCCCACGGTCCCGGCCTCCGGCCGTTTGCGGCTCTCAGGTTGACTTTTTAGGGGGTTGGCTCCGACTCCGCTAGGACTGTGCGAGCGGGGCATGCGCACTGGGGGCGGACGTGCGCGGGGTGCGCGGGGTGCGCGGGGAGGGGGGTTGGTGCCTTCACAATGCCGCCCCACGTGCTACCAGATTTAAAGAGAAATGGAGCGGCGGCCAGCCCCGCGGTGCGCGCCCCGCCGCCGGTGCGGCCGGAGCCCGGTGCCCCCCGGTGTCGCCTGAGCCCGGCGCGCAAGGCCGGGAGCGCCTGCCTCAATCACCTTGATGGCTTCTCCAGAGAAAGGTTGTCAAGGGCTGTTACAGATTGTATCATTAGGTTATTATTAGACCGTGAGCAAGCAGGTTTGGACAAGTAGTAAAGTTCTGGGTGCGCACGGGGCCTGACTTCAAGGGGATGGAGAAGTTCTGCGGATACTTGGTAATTCGTCGCGAATCATGTATCGGAAAAGCTGTGAAACAATAACTTCACTGCATCTGCTCTTTGCAGACACGTCTTATTTTCTGTTTTTTTTTTTTTTTTCGTTTGTTTTGGAGGAAGGAATTAAGATGTACTTTTGTCTTGCAGAGAATTCTTTAATAAGGTTTTATGATGTGGACTATTAAACAATATTAGAATCCTCAGTATTAGGACAGCATTCAGCCTCCTACACAGTGGGAAACATACACATTTTAAAAGGTGTGAAAGAAGTTAGGCAGTTACTAGGAAAGTAAAGTATGACTAATAGTTTTAGCAAAAGTAGTCTCTTACTCAGCTCTAGATTTCAATGGCCTCTCGGTTCAGTTTTGCATTTTTTGACAAGATTAGTCCCAAATGTCGATAAAATATTTCCCAAAGTTCTTCATTCATGGTTGATTCTTTTTAAGATTTTATTTTTAAGAAATCTTTACACCCCGCATTGGGACTGCAACCCACAACCCGGAGATGAAGACTCCCCACGCTCCACTGACTGAGTGGGGGGGGGGGGCAGCGGCACTGGTGGACTTTTTGATAAGGCCCATTAGAACAGGCTTTTTAAGGTTAGAGGGGAGAATGTATGGTGTGTAATTTTTCAAGCCTCATTATAAAGTTACTTAACTGCTGATTAATTTTTCTTGCCTTCTTGATCAGAAACAATTGACTGTGCCTAATCTCTTAAAAATTTGGAGGATTTTAATTAACTTGGACAGAATGGTACGCCAAGGCAGTGTATTAAGTGACATGTCAAAATATCACGTTCATTGGAAAGACCTGAGAACTACTCACTAAAATAAAGGCTCTGTTGTTTGTTGGTAGGACATTGTTTGAGCTTTGTGGCTCTTCAGATATTATTTGAAAACAGGAAAGAGTGGTAATCTCTCAAAATCATTGAGCATGAACTTTGAAAGGCTCAATAATAAATGCTTTAAAAGTCCTGAAATGGATTGAGTTGAGTAGATGAACCTGGAAGCCATTCTAGCTCTTGGAATTTCAGAAACTTAAACAGCAGCAGTCCATAGTTGTGAGGTTTACAGAGGCTGACCTTTCAGGGTTTGACTTCATTATACATTACTTGAGGACAGAACTTACTGTGTCTGTCTGGTTGGTAACTGGGATGAAGAACCTGGCTTCTTTGGTTGCAGAGCTTCTCAGACTCAGGACTGCTGACATTTGGAGCAGGTACTATTTGGGGGCCTATACGGGGCCTTAGAGAATGCTTAGCAGCGTTCTTGACCTCTATCCACTAGATGCCGGTATAGTGCACCCCTTCAGTTGTGACACCCAGGCCGGTCTCCCTTGCCAGTGTCCCTTGCGGAATTAAATCCAACCCAGGTTGAAAAATCCCTGGTTTAAGGTTGTTTGGTTTAAGATCATTATGGCTATTGTGAAGCAAGTAAGAACACCTAACAGACTCTTGAAATCAGATAGGCTGTGTATTTCTTTGTGGATATTATTAGACTCTGGCTCCTTTGCGGGTTCAGCAGCAGTGCATAAAACTAAACACTGAGAAATCTGACACACCAGTGATACTTCAAAATGGTTTTATTTTTTGAGAAGGCATTATGAGCTCTGGTTAAAAGTACAGAGCACAAAATGGTATAGTCTTTCTATTCCCCTAAAGAGCCCCAAGTTCTTTTCTTGGATATAGCCATTGTTGATCATTTCTTGTGTGCCTTTTCAGAGAGATTCTTGTATCTCTGTTTATGTGCACATGCCTTTCCTGAGGACTAGCCTGTACTGGGCCTGGACACTGGACTGCTTTGCCTCTGTTACCTCCTTTAATCCTCCTAATCTGGAAACAGCTTCCAGAGGCTGAGTTATATGCTCATACAGTCAAGCTATAGTAAGTGGGTGATAAGACTGCGTTCAGATTGAGGGCCTTCTAATTTTTCAGACTTTGTTGTTTGTATTTAATTACTTATTATTTGTTTTATTTTTGACTTTGTGGTTTTTAATTGGCTATATTGCCTCCCAGGGAACAGTAATTACCACAAACATGAAATAGTATTTTATAAATTTTAATATTCAGAATTAATTTATCCAGTAACTACCAGAATGATTGTGGATATGTTCCTATTTTTTTTTTAAGATTTTATTTATTTATTTGAGAGACAGAGAGAGAGAGTGACAGAGCATGAGAGGGGAGAAGGTCAGAGGGAGAAGCAGACGCCCCATGGAGCTAGGAGCCCGGTGTGGGACTCGATCCCGGGACTCAGGGATCATGACCTGAGCCGAAGGCAGACACGCAACCAACTGAGCCACCCAGGTGCGGGAAATGTTCCTATCTTAATAAAATGTATCGTATGATACACTACACTTAAAATTTAAGTGGTCTGCCTTCCTAAAGTAATCCTAAGAAGACATTGTAGCCATTGTGTGCTTAAGGCCAGCATTCTGCAGAATCAGGGAGTTGAAGTCGTAAGCTGAAAGTAGTGCTGAGGTTTTTGGTGTTGGTTAGTTATGAGAAAAATTTTGGACCAGTTGGACTTGGAAATATTAAATATTATTTATAAGTAGGCTCCATGCCAGTATGAAGCCCATTATGGGGTTTGAACTCATGACCCTGAAATCAAGAGTCAGATGCTTAAGCAACTGAGCCACCCAGGCGCCCTTTGGACTAGTTGGACTTACTCTCTACTCTTACCACACTAAATTTTATGATACGAAAAGCATTTATAAGGAATACGAGGAAGTTTTTGCCTTTTTTTTTTTTTCTTTAAAGATCACATGAGTTTGTTCGTATGTTTTTTAAACATTGGTGGAATAGATTTTAAAAGTTAGGGTCTCATAGGCACCTGTCATTCCAGAACTAGGAAGAAGAATTTTTATATAGTAACAATAAAATAATTCTCTTTTTATTGTAGAAATTTTGATTGTGTATTTTAAAGTAACCTGGGAAATTCCCAAATCTTCATCTGCTTGACTAGCTTTATAAAGTAGGTTGTTATAATGAGTTAAGTATGTTTCTTAGAGTTGATGTGCAGTGGAATCACTGGGGGAAAATACAGATTCCTGGTCTCATGACCAAAGAGTCCAGGTGTCTTGATGCCCAGGATAATCCACTTTTTTTTTTTTTTTAAGATTTTATTTATTTATTTGACAGAGAGAAACACAGCTAGAGAGGAAAAACAAGCAGAGGGACTGAGAGAGGGAGAAGCAGGCCTCCCGCCAAGCAGGAAGCCCCGATGTGGGGCTCGATCCTGGGTCTCCGGGATCATGACCCGAGCCAAAAGCAGTGGCTCAACCAACTGAGCCCCCCAGGATCCAGGACCCCAGGATCATGACCTGAGCCAAAGGCAGGCCTTTAAACTGACTGAGCCACCCAGGTGCCCCGATGAGGGAAAGTCTTAGTATTTCAGTGAGTGAGTGAATTTTCTTAACATTCATAATTGATTCTTTTTAAAGATTTTATTTATTTATTTGACAGAGAGAAACACAGCTAGAGAGGGAACACAAGCAGTGGGAGTGAGAGAGGGAAGAGCAGGCTTCCTGCCTAGCAGGGAGCCCGATGCGGGGCTCGATCCCGGGCTCGATCCCGGGCTTAATCCGGGTCTTCGGGATCAAGACCTGAGCTGAAGGCAGTCGCTTAACCAGTTGAGCCACCCAGGCGCCCTCGTAAATGATTTTTAAGTAATAATTTCTGTCTTTCAGTGAATATTTTTGATAATACAATGAAATTTAGTTTAGTTTAGTTTTTTTTTTTTTTAAGATTTTATTTATTTGATGGAGAGAAACACAGCCAGAGAGAGAACACAAAAAGGGGGAGTGAGAGAGGGAGAAGCAGGCTTCCTGCCGAGCAGGGAGCCCAATGTGGGACTCGATCCCGGGTATCCAGGATCATGACCTCAGCCGAAGGCAGTCGCTCAACCAATTGAGCCACCCAGGTGCCCCTGAAATTTAGTTTTTTATAAATAACAGTGGTTTAATTTTCTGTAAACTACTTCAGAATGAAACATACTTAGTACATTAGTCTTTTGTAATGAATGATCTCATTTTCTGAAATGCTGCTGTGTATATTAAAAGGTTGAGGTAAATTCTGCAATCTGTAGATATTAGTATTTAGTGTAATAGTCTCCTGCATTTGTTGTGATGTACTTCCAGAGCATTTAGTTTTATTATGTAGTTTCTATGTTAATGCAGACTGTATTTGCTCATACTTCTGTGCTGATCAGGAAGTGAAGTTGTCTTGGTTATCAATAGAGTGGTATGTAGTGTGGGAAACCTGGAAATCGGTTGACTATCACCATATTGCTGCTTTTGATTTCCTTTTCTCAGGTGGAGTATTCATTTACATTATGAAGATGCGTTTAGTCCTTGAATTATTTGGTTTTGAGTCCTTCAGTGCAAGGTCTTTTTTTTTTTTTTAAGGGGGATATACTAATTTTATGGTTAACTATAGTGTGAGTGTGTTCTTACTTCAAGCAAGTAAATGCCAAGTGTTCTTTTGTTTTAATGGACCTAGTTTCATTCAGGATGAAAATTTTGTCTTTCTTAATTATTGAGAAATAGTTTTGCTAGAATTTGAAATGTGAAATGATCTCGTTTCTGTTTAATGCCATGTTCGATTGGTTTGTAGGAAATAACTTCTTAGAGAAAAAGCATAGAATATGCAAGTGGAAATGGTCTGTAAGGAAAACAAAATATAAAACATGGTTATATCTGATTGATGGCATTGTTCAGCTACAGGAAAGAACAGATAAGAAAAAGCGAACAATTTGCAAATTATGGTAGTGAACACATGAAAGGGTAAGAATAAAATGCATCTTTAGGAAATAAGATATGTGAACGCTAAAATACAACATTATAAAAGTTTCCCCCTAGTGCACAGTAGTATTAGTCTTCTTCAAGTAAGTCAGAATTTTTTTTTTTTTAAGATTATTTATTTATTTATTTGACAGAGAGAGACACAGTGAGAGAGGGAACACAAGCAGAAGGAGTGGGAGAGGGAGAAGCAGGCTTCTCGTGAGCAGGGAGCCCGATGTGGGGCTCGATCCCGGGTCTCCGGGATCATGACCTGAGCTGAAGGCAGTCGCCCAACCAACTGAGCCACCCAGGCGCCCCAAAATCTTTTTTTTTTTTTTTTTAAAGATTTTATTTGTTTGACAGAGAGAAAACACAGCCGGAGAGGGAACACAAGCAGGGGGAGGGAGAGAGGGAGAAGCAGGCTTCCCGCGGAGCAGGAAGCCTGATGTGGGACTCGATCCCGGGTCTCTGGGATCATGACCCGAGCCGAAGGCAGTCGCCCAACCAACTGAGCCACCCAGGCGCCCCAAGTCAGAAATTTTTATCAGTGGTGTTGCCTTGTCAGATTCTGGCACTCTGAGAAATGGCTGGGAAAATACCGTAACTTATTGTTGTTGCCACGGAGATGTATACCTCTTAGGATGTGCAGTTCTAGAAAATACGGGAAAAGTTAATTTTGGTAAGAGAAAATTTTCCTTTGATTTTTGCTTTCTTTCCGTAACTTTTTCTGCTTTCTCTCTAGTAACTTAGAAAAGCTGCTCTTGCTCCTGCTCAACTTCTCTCCCGCTTTCTTGTCTATGTTCCCGTTGGTTAGGGGTCTGCTCAAAAAGTTAAAAAACAAAAAACCCATTTAAATTTTTATCTGACAGTAAAAGTTTCTAAAGCTGTTTTGGAAGCATTACTTTTAAAGAACAATTAATCACATTTAGGATTTTTTTTCTAAATGTCCTTTATGTTAGGAGGCACTGTGTGGATTTGCATTTGAATGTGCTCAAATTTTAGCTGTGTGTATAGTCATTTTCTTATTCTTCTGTCTCATGTATGAAAGTTTCCGTTTCGGGGCGCCTGGATGGCTCAGTTGGTTAAGCGACTGCCTTCAGCTCAGGTCATGATCCTGGAGACCTAGGATCGAGCCCCACACCGGGTTCCCTGATCAGCGGGAAGCCTGCTTCTCCCTCTCTCACTCCCTCTGCTTGTGTTCCCTCTCTGGCTGTGTTTCTCTCTGTCAAATAAATAAAATCTTAAAAAAAAAAAAGTTTCAGTTTCAAGACAGTGGGGTGCTAGGTGAAGAGTTTTTATGCACAGCATTGAAAACATGATCTATAGGAGGAATATTGTTGCGGCACCTGGGTGGCTCAGTCATTAGGCATGTGCCTTTGGCTCCAGTCATGATCCAAGGGTCCTGGGATCAACCCCCGCATCAGGCTCCCTGCTCGGCGGGAAGCCTGCTTCTCTCTCTCCCACTTCCCCTGCTTGTGTTCCCCCTCTTGCTCTCTTTCTCTGTCAAATAAATCTTAAAAAAAAAAAAAAAAAAGAATATTGGTAAACCGGGCATCACCAGCATTAAAAAATTTATGTTTGTGAGAGACAAATGAGAACATAAGCTACAAACTGGAAAAATGTATTTGCACAGTAAGTATCTGGCAGAGGATTGATGTAGAATATATAAAGAACTCTCACAAGTCAGCAACAAAGAAAAACAGTCCTTTTAGAAAATGAGCAAGAGATGTGAACAGATGTTTCAGGTGGTGCACAAGTGGACGGAAAGATGGCTCATGTTACTAGACATCAGGGAAATGCACACTTAAATCACACTAAGTTGTCACTACACACGTACTAGAATAGCTAAAATTAAAAAAAAACAAAACCAAAAACACCTGATGCTGTCCAATGGATGTGGAAGCACTTGCTCTGGCACACGTTTTTTTTGGGGGGGGGGAATGTGGAATGGAATAGCCACTGTGGAAGACAGTTTGTAGCTTCTTGTACAACTGAGCACGCACTTAACTCACTGCCCATCAAGTGCACTTTCGCACATTTAGAGAAATGAAACTGATGTCCCTGTAAAAACCTGTATGTGAAGGGTCATAGTAACTTTATGAGTCGTAGCTGAGGACTGCAAGAGGACCCACGTAGCCTTCCGTGGTGCATCCGTACTGTGGGGCATACCTCTCAGTGATGCAGACAACTGGGGTGCTCGCGGGGTTACACCGAGTGAAGAAGAGCTCATCTCAAAAGATTACGTACCAATTGATTCCACTTACATAAAATTCTTTTTATTGTGGTAAAAAAACACAAAATTGGCCATCTTAACTATTTTTAGGTGTCTGGTTCAGTAGTGTTAAGTACGTTCACATTACTGTGGAACAGATCTCTGGAACTTTTTTTTTTTTTAAATAATTTTTTTTTTTTTTTTTAAGATTTTATTTATTTATTTGACAGAGAAACACAGCTAGAGAGGGAACACAAGCAGAGGGACTGAGAGAGGGAGAAGCAGGCTTCCCGCAGAGCAGGGAGCCCGATGCGGGGCTCGATCCCGGGTCTCCGGGATCATGACCTGAGCCGAAGGCAGTCGCTTAACCAACTGAGCCACCCAGGCGCCCCCTCTGGAACTTTTTTATCTTGAAAAACTGAAGCTGGAAGAACTGTCCCTTTTCCCTTCCCTCTTGCCCCTCACTCATAACCATCATTTTACTTTCTGTTTCTGTGAATTTAATAGCTTTACTTTCTGTCAGTGGAATCATACAGTATTTGCCTTTTTCTGGCTGGCTTATTCACTTAGCATGATGTCCTAACTAAAGGTTTATCCAAGCTGTAGCCTCGGGTCCTTCCATTTTAAAGCTACGTATGTCTCTCTGTCATGTATCTGCCTCGTGGTATTTACCCGTTCATCCGTAGGTATACAGCTGGGTTACTTCCACTTCTTGGCTCTTGTGATTGTTGCTGCAGTGAACATGGGTGTGCAACTTTCTCTTTGAGATCCTGCTTTCAGTTTTTTTTGGCTATAAACCAGAAGTGGGATTGTTGGATCGATCATATGGTAGTTCTGTTTTTTGTTTTTTTAAGATTTTTTAAAAATTTATTTGACAGAGACAGACTGCCAGAGAGGGAACACAAGCGAGGGAAATGGGAGAGGGAGAAGCAGGCTTCCTGCTGAGCAGGGAGCCTGATGGGGGTCTCGATCCCAGGACCCTTGGATCATGACTGAAATAGAAGGCAGACACTTAATGACTGAGCCACCCAGGCGTCCCTGTTTTTTTTTTTTTTTTTTTTTTTTTAATAGACTTTATTTTTTAGAACAGTTTAGGTTCACAGCAAAATTGAGCAAACACTATAGAGATTTCTCATATACTCTCTGCCCCCACACATGCATAGTCCCACTGCCTCAATGATCAGTGCCCCCCCAAGAGTAGTGCCTGTGTCACAGTTGATGAGCCTATATTGAGTAATTCTGTTTTTTAATGTTTTTGAGGAACCTCCCTATTTTCCCTAGGGGTAACCCTATTTTACATCCCCACCAATAGTGCACAAGGGTTCCAAATTCTCCACCTCCTTGCCAACAGTTGTTACCTTTTGTTTGTTTTGAACTGTAGCCATCTGATTGGCGTTAGATGGTATCTTACAGTTTCCATTTGCATTTCTCTGATGATTCTTGATGTTGTGCAACTGTTCATGTGCTTGTTGGTCCTTTGAATAATCATCTGTGGAGAAGTGTCTTCAAGTCTTTACCCATTTTTAACCAGGTTATTTGGGGTTTTTTTTTTGTTAAGTTGTATGAGTTCTTTATGTACTCTGGATATTAGCCCTTTATTAGGTAATAAATAGGAACTGTGAGTGTTCTCCCATTCTGTTGGTTGCCTTTTCACTCTGGATCGTGTCCTTTGGCGTACAAAAGTTTTCAAGTTGGGTGCTTCATTTATCTGTTTTTGCTTGTGTTGCCTGTGCTTTCTGTGTTGTACCCAGGAAACCATCTCTAAGCCCAGTGTCATCAGGTGTTTCTCCTGTGTGCTCTTCTAGTAGTTCTGTAGTTTCAGGTCTTATATTGGATCTTTTGTAAGGGTTGACTTCAGTCTTTGCACATAGGTACCCAGTTTTCTGATCTGCATTTGTTGAAGAGACTGCCCTTTCCCACTGAATGGTCTTGATACCCATATAGAATTCTTCAAACAATGCAATTACAGAGTTAGAGCCTGGATTGCTGGTGGTTTTCAAGGATTAGGGATGGTGGTGATGTGTGGCTCTATGGTGGTGGGAGCATGAGGGATCTTGGTATCTTGTAGTGGTTACACGGATCTGCAAATGTGATAAAATTGCATAGAGCTGTAGAAACACTGAGTGGTGAAATCTATGTAAAGTGTGTGGATTGTATCCGTGCCAATTTCTTCGGTTTGATCTAGTAGAGGAGGCCTTTCTGTACTCTTGTTTTCTGTTGTCATGTAGATCTGTACTTCAAAATAAAAAGGTTTTGTTTTTGTTTTTGTTTTTTTAAGATTTTATTTATTTGGCAGAGAGGGAACACAAGCAGGGGGAGTGAGAGAGGGAGAAGCAGGCCTCCTGCCGAGCAGGGAGCCCGATGTGGGACTCGATCCTGGGGCTGCCAGGATCATGACCTGAGCCGAAGGCAGTCACTTAACCAACTGAGCCACCCAGGCGCCCCCAAAATAAAAAGGTTTTAAAATGTCACCTGTCGGGTGCCTGGGTGGCTTAGTGGGTTAAGCCTCTGCCTTCAGCTCTGGTCATGATCTCAGAGTCCTGGGATCGAAGCCTGCATCGGGCTCTCTGCTCAGCAGGGAATCTGCTTCCTCCTCTCTCTCTGCCTGCCTCTCTGTCTACTTGTGATCTGTCAAATAAATAAATAAAATCTTAAAAAAAAAAAAAGTCACCTGTCGCCAGAGCAGTTTTATCAATGTTGTTTCATGTAGAGAACTCCCATTTTAAACTACTGTATTCATGGTTGCAAGCAACAATATAATTGCCAGGTTAACACTTTCAAGGAACAGGAAGTTGAAAAAGATATTTGTATTTTGAGATAGAAATTCCATCTTAATTTTAAATAATCCTTAGACGTCTTATGGTGCCATTTGGAAAGTGGAAGAAAGGTGTATTTTGGTTTATTGAGCCGCTGTGTGTAGCCGCGCTGGGAAATGCGGGGGGACACAAAGACAGTATGGTAACCCTGCCTTGAGGTGCTGTGTTTCCTAGAGGTTGGGGGACATGTAAACAAAAGTTTGTGGAAGGATGAGTGAGTAATTACAGGGGGTGGGGGGCAGTGGGGAGTACAGTGAGGTCAGGGAAGGCTTCCTAGGAAAAGGGCTATACTTGGATACATCAGAATCAGGATGTCTGTTCTCTTAAGAGGATTAGGTTATATACTTCTTTTTTTTTTTTTTTTTTTAAGATTTTTATTTATTTATTTGACACAGAGAGACAGATCACAAGTAGGCAGAGGCCGGCAGAGAGAGAGGGGGAAGCAGGCTCCCTGCTGAGCAGAGAGCCCTATGTAAGGCTCTATCCCAGGACCCTGAGATCATGACCTGAGTCGAAGGCAGAGGCTTTAACCCACTGAGCCACCCAGGCGCCCCTATATACTTTTAAGAAATCCTTTTGGGGGGCGCCTGGGTGGCTCAGTTGGTTGGGCGACTGCCTTCGGCTCAGGTAATGATCCAGGAGACCCGGGATCGAGTCCCACATCGGGTTCCCTCCTCTGCAGGAAGCCTGCTTCTCCCTCTCTCACCCCCCCTGCTTGTGTTCCCTTTCTAGCTGTGTTTCTCTCTGTCAAATAAATCAATAAAATCTTAAAAAAAAAAAGAAAAAAAATCCTTTTGTTTGTCATGTAGAAAAAGTAATAATTAGAATTAATGGATATGATTCCTAAAATTTAAAGTTGATAGATTTAAAACAAATAGGTGTTTCTGAGAGACAACTAACCCTATTGATGATTTCCAAGAAAAGAGTCTGAACACAACTTTCAAGTGATGGCAGCAATTTGGAGTTTAAAACAGCTTTAAAGGACCTTAAGCCTGCTCACTTCACAGCTATAGAAACTTACTTGAGAAAGAGGAGGGTGGAAAGAAAGCAAATCATTGAGTGCTTGTCACATACTCTTCCCGATCCCAGGACTTTTCCATTTGTGGTCACATTCAGTTCTTACAGCAGATCTTTGAAATAAATGTTCCCACCTTTTTGAGATAAGGAACTTGAGGTTTATATTCTATCTGGTAATTTCCCTGAGCTGGGTATGGAGCTGGATGGCAGAAAGAGGTCTGTCTGCTGATACCTGAGCCCTTCTCTGAGTGGAGGTTTCTTAAGACCCCTTTGACAATTTAATGAGTTAAAGACTTTCTCTTGAGAAAAGTGGACACACACAATTTTGGGTATAATTTCAGAGTATTCTGTTCTCTTGAGTGAAGTTCATTTGTATATATGTTGTGTGTGTATGTATATGTATATGTATATGTATAGAATGCTGTGTCTTAACATCATTTAGCAAATTTGATAACCTGTTTTGTGTATTGTAGGGATGCCAGATGAAAACAGTATTGTTCTGAGATCCCAGGAACTTGCATTCTGTAGAAAGTCCCATAAGAGAGCTGCTTTAAAGTATCGGAGAATGTCAGGGAATGGTTGCTTCTGCTTCTCTGGTTCATGGAAGGCTTTTAGGAGTTGGTGGCATTTGACTTTGAAAGCATATGTAAAATTTGATGATACAGAAATGAGAAAGTATTTAACATTGAGGGGAAAAGAGCAAGCAAGACAGAAGGTTTGTACTGAAAACAATTCAGTGTGGTTGGAGCATATGATAAACTGATCTGGTCAGAAAACAGTATCTGGAAAGGCTGGTGTTTGTAGAAAATTTTTAAGATGTTGGAAGTTTTATTCTGTTTGAGGAGGGGAGAAGTGATGTGGTCAAAGTGCATTGGACCAGTGCAGCTCAAATTATCTGTGATGAAAGACCAGCACTAAGGAAAATTCTAATTCATTATGTAATGATACTTAGGAAAACAAATAAAAATGAGTAATTAGAGAAATTAAAAAGACATAAATTTGAGCCCATCCTTTATAATATTAGGTTCAGATGAAGTGCCTTTCAGATTACTTGTATGAGCATCTGAATCTTTGCTCTTGCTTCATGTGTCACAGACCAGGAATCGGTCCCTGTTAATGGAGCGTATTTTGAGTATCGCTGCCCTGGACAGGGTGCAGAATGACATTGAGACTACATTCTCTCCATGAGGTTGTAGATTTTTAGTCAAGTGTGATTAACATATGATGCTGTATTAGTTTCAGGCATACAGTTCAACGATTCAGCAATTCTATACATTTCTCAGTGTGCATCAGAAGTATGTATTTCCCTCATTCCACACTGAGCGCAGACACTCTTGTTTTTGTTTATTAGCAGATATCACAGATGCCTAGAAGGGTGACTGAAATTTAGCAGGCAGCCAATAAATAGGTATTGAATGGATTAGAACTACTATACTAGATTTTTTTTCTCTGAGGACTTAAGGACATGTGAACTAAATCTTTTAAGGTAGAAAGTAAGACAAGATCCTTACATTTAGTAAACATTTAATTCTTTCTGTGTGCTTGGCCCTAGGGATATGTGATATCCCTGGCTTCCCCTTCTAGTGGGAAAGGCAAAGTTTTATAGACAAATAGTGGTTAATAATTAGAAGCAGCTATTTTACCACATTAGTATAGACATTATTGCCCTTTTTACAAGTATAGCTTTGACCAAATGACTCTTTTTTTTTTTTGAAGATTTTATTTACTTGACAGTGTGCACAAGTAGGCAGAGCGGCAGGGGGAGAGGGAGAAGCAGGCTCTCCAGTGAGCAGGGAGCCCGATGTGGAGCTCAATCGCAGGACCCTGGAATCATGACCTGAGCCAAGGAGGATGCTTAACCAACTGAGCCACCCAGGCCCCCCTCACCAATTGACTCTTTTTGGAACTTCTGTGTCTCAGTAGGGTTCTAATTTTTTCTCTCAAAGCAATTTCTTTAATGGACAGTTCTATCTACTATGGCTAGAGTTTTCCCAACTCTTAATAATTTATAAATCATCACAAAAATTAAAGGTCATATCCCCCCCCCCCCCA